>JALMGJ010000009.1:43934373-44121873 GCA_023362775.1 Charina bottae | reverse complement strand
CCTGAACAGATGTAAATCGGGAAGGATGGGAAAAACTGCAGTCCTCAACAATGATTAATCAGCTGTTGCAGGCAATGTCTTAAGGAGACTGGTAGGAGGAGGCATGGAAACCAAGAGAAAAGTGTGTTTGACCCTAATTGTCACATCAGAGCATCATTATCCCCATGAAGCAGCAGCAGCAGCAGCAGCAACCACCTACATCACTTCCTGTTTTATGCCTCTCAAACCATGAACTGAAGAGTTATTTTTACTATGTTGACTTTATTTTTTTCTGCAAAGCATCAGTCGTGCATTTTTCCATAGTCCCATCATGGAGCATATATGTATACATTGTAAATAAATTTTGTGCAAAAAGGACTGGAAAAATGAACTGTATTATTGCTTTTTTTTTTCTTTTTCTCTTTCTTTCTTTCTCTTTCTTTCTTTCTTTCTTTCTTTTTGTAAAAGTAGCAGTTTGGTATGAGTTGGCATGCATACAGATTTACTAAGTGGGATAAGCTAATTATACTTTTGTTGTGGTTAAACAAATGCTTGTTGATAGCCTTTTTCTATCAAGAAACCAAGAAGCTAATTATTATTAATAATCATTGCACATTGAGTCTTAGAGTTTCTGACTGAAACTGTTTGGATTGTACAATAACTCAAAGCCCAGCTGTAGTAGTTCAAGTGCAGTAATGAAATTGAATCTAAAATAAAAGCAAATTATTTTTGTCACGCTGGCTCAACTGCTTGAAAATTTTATTTTTCTGCCCAAGCCCTCTAAAATTGTAGCAATTTGCTAGCAACTATTCAAGACTCTCTCTTGAAATAATTTTAGCACTAGGCACCTTTATTAATATTTTTCTAAAGTAAAATATTCTATATAGTGAACTTTCCTAGAGCTATTTGTTTATTTTCAAGTTATTTTCAAATCTGTATTATTAGATGTTAGTAATTCCAAATCAAAAAAGAACCAATTGCACAAGATTACTGAATGCTGTTATGTAATATATGTGTGGTTATTTGAATTAAATTGCTCCAGGATGCAAGTGAAATTTTACTCCTCAAAATGCTAATATTGATTACAAAAAAAAAAATAATCCACCAGTCCCTATACTTGAATTAGAATTAGTGCCTATTTGTACAGCTAGTACTTATAATAAAAGGATGATACACTTTAAAAATCTAATGTTCATAAACAAATCTGGTGCTGTGATTGGCTGTAGGTAGGATCATTGAGCAATTTTCCAGCACAGCTGTAATTTCTGCTCTGCAGCCAACTGGTTAAATAGAACCAAATAACATGCTTAGGTTTACAATACCTTATAATTTTCTTCTAAATAATATTACAGCTGTAAAAAGTTTCCTAAGGGCACAGGGGGAAAAAAGAGACTTTCACTAAGGCACACTAATAAAAAACTATTTTTTAAAAGATCTCATGGTAAACTGCTTGATAGGAACAAAAGACCTCAGTGGTGAGAACTATGATGTCTGCCATTCACACAGATGTCACCCCATAAAACCGCCATAACAATTCCCTGTTTAGATTTAAAAGGGAGACCAGTTGTTTTTTGACTACTAGGAAAGTTTGATAGATTGGTTTATCTACTGCTTGAAGCACTTGGAGAGCATTCCCACTCTTCCCAGCTAACATCTCGAATGTTTGAAGAAAAGTCAGTCGATAAGAGCATCCTCTGCATTTAGGAGCTACACACTCCCCCGTCCAGAATTTGAACCTAGCATTGGACTCAAGTCCTGGGACTGAGCCCCACAAATAACTACTCCTAAATAAATAAATCTCCATTTATGCTCAAAGCCTGACTTGAAGCCTTATTTTAGGGTCATAAAAACTCCAGTCGTTTTATTTTCTCTCTTTCTCTGTCTTCTCTGTCTTTGTGGAAGGAGGGCAGTTTTCAGTGTGTGAGTTTGCTAGTAATTTATTACTATTTGCTTACTTTCTCCATTGGGAAAAAAAGTTTTCTTATCTGGTGTATCTGTTCAGGCTGCGAATCACAACGCCTTAAGTTGCTCTGAAGTTGAAACAGCCGCTTAGATCGTGCAGATAGCTATTCGGATATATTCCAACAAAGATCGACTCGTTTTCATTAACGGAGGGAGGGGCGTGGCTGTCTAGGAAACTGCCAACCAATCAGTGATTTAAGAAAATCAAATGTTTAATATAGGTCCTTCTCAGCCTTGCTTCGCTCAAAGAAACTCCTTCCAACTTTATAGATGGCCCGGGAATGATATCTTCCTTATCCCTGCAATACCAACAAATATTAGGAATACATTTGCTGCCAAAGTTTAAACTGATAACCCCACTTTCTCAACTTCTTTATTTTCAGGAGTGGAGCAAAAAGTGTATGCGCCACTATTAAAGTTTGGGAGGAAAAAAAATTTCTTTAATAATGAGATTTATTTTTTCTACATTTCCAGTTTTTGTTGGTCATTCTTTTTAACCGAAAAAAAATAAAAACAAAGCAATCGCTTTTGAGGTTATATCCCAGGACTCTTAATCAGCTGCAATTATAACACATTAATGAATAATACTCTCAAAGCATATTTTTTGTTTGGTTTTGTTATTGTTCATCACATGATGTTAGACGGCTTTTACAGGCAAAGGAAAGAGAAGTAAACGGGTTACAAATAGGGAATTATCCCTCGTTTAGCATTAAAATTCATTTAGATAAAATTGCCACAAACATTTAAATGGAGAGATTAGTTCCCCCTCACGCCTTATTGCACACTCTCAATGGCTCCGTTAAGAACATTTTATACGTTGGAAATTCCGTCTTCTCAGGCTGATGGCTGTTTCCTAGTTACCCACATTCAAAGCGGAGGCAGCGGCAACAGAAGAGAGGGCTGGGGGAAGGGAGAGAAGTTGGTTTTTTCCCCTCTTTATCACACCCCCCCTTTTTTTTTTTTTTTTTGGCAACCAGACTGCAATTCATCCTTTTAGATTTGCTGGAAGTAAAGGAGAAAATAAAGAACAGGAGATTTTTTTCTCTCTCTGGACACCCAGTTACCCTATATGGAAAGAGAAGGCGCCGCTGCTTACTCTTTTTCTGTCTCGTTCTCCTTCGCCGCCGGTTCCCACCCCCCACCCCAACTGGGAATCAAGTTTGAGTTGGATCCATCCAGCACAAAGCAATCGAGATTAATGTAGGTCCATACCGGCGCTGTGCACGCGGACTGGAGCGCGCGGGGGCATCGCTTGATAAAGTCTGGCCAGTGCCTCTTCGGCCCATTTGCAGCGCTCGCGCAGGGGGTGGGGGTGGCAGGAAGCGATCAAACGGGCTGCTGAAATGCATCTCGGTTTGCAGCCCAGCCAGCGGAGTAGGGTTGTTTGCATTGAAAAATCTCTGGAGGGATTAATTTGAAAACAGATCAGTTGTCTTCCACCTTCCTCCTCCCGCTCCTTCCTTCCTTCCTTTTCTTTTCCTCTTGCTGCCACCCGCTGCAGAGCCAAAGGAGACAGAACGCCAGCTTCGACTGCCATCTTTTGGGGATTTGGAAAAACGATTCCCTCGCTCTCCTTTTTCCCGATATTCCTCTACCTCCGTCCTTCCAAACCTCTGGTCCGAAATCGAGATTCCGCTCTAGCTGGTGATTATGAAATTTGGGGTGGATATTCTGGCAAGTGATTGGCTTGCAATTGCGCACGGAAATCGTTTTAAGTCATTGACCAAGGAAAACGTCGGGCGGGTGCTTCGCTGCAGAAGAGCTCCGCCGATCCTCGGGGTGTGTCCGTTCCTGCTCGGCCTTGCGCGGCACTAACCCTCCCAGCCCCCCCCCCCCCCAAAAAGTACACCGTAAAAGTTTTCTGTTCAGGCTTTTGCTTTGAGGGAGGGAACGCCTCCCCCTTTCCCTTCCCTTTGAAAGATTGTCAGACGAGGCCGCATGCGCGGTGCGGCTCCCGGACTGACTTTCAGTCGGTGCTTGTCGCGGGTACCGTATTGACGGAAAGGAGGATCGAAAAAAATAAACATGTTAACACCGGCTGGTCAGTGTGTATGTGTGGGGAGGAGAGGGGCCGCTTCAAAAGAAAGAACAAAGTGGGATGGCCCCTTTGAGACTCTTGCGGCTGTGCTTGGACGTTTTCCCCAAGTTTATAGTGCCTTCTTACCACGTTTCACGCACGTGTTCCTAGATTGTGGGGGGGGGGGGCGGTTGATTTGAATAATTACCTTCTAAAAAATCTTTGTGGATCTTGCGCCGCGGTCGGCTCAAAATTAGACGAGCTCGTCCTCCTCAGCGGGGAGAGCCCCCTTCCCCCTTTTTATTGTGCTGGGTGGAGAGAAGCGCGTGCGTGCGTGCGTGCGAGAGAGAGAGAGAGAGAGAGAGAATGGCATATGGGGACGGGGTGAGCCCCACGCTTCCGCAACTGCCGCCATCTCTCGCTCCCAAGGAAAGCGAGCTGATGGCATATATACCCGCCTTGCCCTGCTCGCTACAAAGCGAAGTCGCCTAAGGGTTGTGGGAGGAGCAGGAGGGCTCTAGCCACGGAGGACGAACTGGTCGGCCCGCGTCCCTGACTGGGCTCTTCTCAAGTCTAAGAGGCGGACTTCTCCTGAATCTGGAGTT
Source organism: Charina bottae (assembly GCA_023362775.1). Lineage (NCBI taxonomy): Eukaryota > Metazoa > Chordata > Lepidosauria > Squamata > Charinaidae > Charina > Charina bottae. The sequence goes on along the minus strand of JALMGJ010000009.1, from coordinate 44,117,310 downwards.
GGGCGAAGGCGCCCCCTCTCCCCTCCCTTGCCGCGCTCCGGTCCCCGACGGAAAGCCGGCGTCTGAAAAATAAGCGCCCGAAAGGCAAAACGGCGTCAGTCCGAAGTGAATCGGGCCTCACGGTCGTATCCGCCCCAGCGTGGTCTCTTTATTTTTATTTGTACGGTCTGGTTTGGGTCTCCCGCCCCCCCCCCCCAAAAAAAAAAAAAAGAAAGCAAAGAACTCTGGACGAAGTGAGAGCAGAGTGTAAAAGATCCCGCATAACTCCATTCGTTCTGGCTCTCGAAATGAGAAAAAGAGCGGGAAGGAAACAGGCCGGCGGGAAAAAGGGAGATCTACCCGTAGCCTTTGGGCAGGTCGTCCGCAATGCGTGTCAGTCACGAAAATCAGTCGTCGGGCTGTGGGGCCCCACCACCGTCCCTTCCAGTCCGCCACCACAAACTGGGTTTGTCGCTATCCTGCCACCCACTCCCCTCGCCAGCCTCCCCAGAGAAAGCGCAAGCGCGGGAGAGCGAGTTCCCCTTTTAAAGCCAGCGCGTTCAGGATTGTCTCCGGTGGCCTCCGCTTCCCACCCCGGAGTCCAATCCTGTCGTCCGGGCTCACCGCCTCGGACTTTTCCCTAAAGGGGACAAGACGTCCCCCGCCGCCGTCTCCCAACCCTCGCTGAGGGCAGTTCAGGGACCGGAGGAAGTGGAGACGAGACAAGAATCCGTTCGCTGAGACGGGAAACCTCCTCCTGTGGATGTTTCCGCGCGACGCCTCTCTCTGTGTGTCTGTGTCTGTGTAGGAGAGGCACAGAGCCTGTATAAATAATTTTCAGGTCCTGCCAAGTAAAAAAGGAGGGTTGATGTGGAGGGAATTAGAGTTATCGCCTTGCGTTTGATCGCCTCGCCGGCCGGCCTGCCTCCCGAAAGGCGTGCAACCGCGAGGGCATGTGAATGTGCGTGGGCTTCGAGGAATCCCCCACCACGCGTGCGGGGGGCTAGCTGGAGTTTTTCCAGCCAAGTGTCAGCCTCAGTCGAAAGCCCCTGAAGTGTCGCGGAAAACAAAGATCAGCGAGGGCTCCCTGCTGCCCGTCCCAACCCTAAGACGAGGCGTGGGGGTGGGGTTTGCCCCTCCGGCTCCAGACGCCGGAGAGCCCCGAGAGGCGCGTTAGAAAATGGTGTGTACGTTTGGGAGGAGATGCCGAGGTTTTCCTTCTTCCCTCCAAATGCGGGGGGGGGGGGGGGGCGAATAAATAATGGTTTAACAATCTGTCGCCCCCACATTCGCAAAATTGCACCTTAAAGCACCTTTGCTTAGAAATGAGGAGTTTACTTCTCAGGTGCTACTACAGTACCTGATTTTATAGGGATGCGGATGTCCCCTCGTAAAGTTAGCAAAAGGAAGCCATTCTCGGTGGATCACACCGCCTCTCTTTATTTTTCTGCGCGGGAGCACAAACACACACACAAATGCGGGCAATTCTCACGTGGATTCGCACGAGTCCAGTAAGGATAAATGATCGGAGGACAGGCTTAGATTTTGTTCGAATTCCAGTTCGACTAAATGAATTCTCCCTTTCCGCGAGAGGGTCGCCCTCCTTCAGTAGTAAATGAAACAAACGCCTATTCAGCGAGTTTAGAGACTTTCCTTTCCAGCGCAAGTACCTTGGTGGTAACAGAAAGTTTTCCAGCAAAGGGAATTCCTCTGAATTGCTTTAAAGCCCTAATAAAAAGAATATCGCAGGGCTTCCAAGGACAAGAAAAAGGAGACGATTATCCCACACCCTCCCCTTTCGAGGTGGTTCGTGTGAAGAAGGGTTGCATTTGAACCTTTTTGGAAACTTGTTCTTCCCCCTTTTAGAGTAGCTCATTTGATATACCTGCGTTTTCTCGTCTTCTGCGTGTGACTTTGCTAGGATTCCAGTCAATATCTGGAAGATCACAAAAGAAACATCTTTTTAAACACACACATACAACAACTATTACAAGGAGCCGGGAAGTACTTTTCCCTTCTAAATGTGTGTGTGTATGTGTGCGGGTATGTAAGGGGAGGGAAAAAACAGGGAAATGGGACGGTGGGGCGTGAAAGGGGGAACCGAACCCTCTGGTCGCACCAGAATATTTGTCCCAAAAGGCGGAGAGCAGGTGGTCTGTTTTGTAGGGCTTTACGAAGCCCTTCCTGGAAGGTAGTTAATAAACTCCTACGCAGTCAGCAGCTTTGTATTTTATGTAGTGGACAGAGAAAATCTTCCAGGGTTTTAATGTGTGAAATAACTAAATGCCTGTGTGGCAGCTGTTTCTAAAGCCAAAACTAACTCTTTGGAAGAAAGGAAGGGGAGGGGAGGGGAGGGGAGGGGAGGGGGGAGACGAAGAGACTGCTCATTTTTTTTCCTTTGGTGCCATTTTGGATGTCATCTGTTTCCTTGGTGACTGTGTTCAGCCCCCCAAAGCCCCTGAGCGCCTGGATTGTTCGAAAAAAGCATGCTATTTCTGCACCGTCATTTATCACTGTCACCGCATAATGATTCCCCTTGCAGCTCCTTATTGATGTTTGTAATTGCATTATCTCATAAAGGGGAGGGGTGAGGTGGGGGGAGAGAGATGATCAATGAAACTGAACCGTGCATTGTGGGGTCAGGAGATACACAAGTACTGTTTGTGTGTATCCACACACATACACACACCGGAAAAACAGAAGAGCTGTACTGAGTTGAGGGTTGATTTGGTACGTGAGCGGGGGTGGATGGGTGGGGGGGGTGGATGGGGGTATCTTGTGTACGGTACCTGATTGTATAGGGATATCATCATTTTCCTCTCTTTCTCTTCCCGAGGTTTAGGTAACTTTTTGCTGAAATGCAAAACCACTCCCTGTTTCAACGAAGGAAGGAACAGTCCCTGCCTGGTGAGAAGTGTGCACCGCTGTCACAAGTGGACGGAGAAAAGTAGTGAATAAGCACCTGTGATCCTCCTTCTCCTTTCTCTCTCTCTCTCTTTAATATTCCCCGTTCCCTACAACTACCCTCTCTCTCTCTCTCTCTCTCTTGATAAAGGGAGCTCCGAAGTAGAATCGACAGAGACACTATCTGGGAACATTTAGCTCCCGTCTTTTTTCCCAGCCCCTCTAGCGAAACCCCACTTTTCTGCCGCCCGTATTTTCGGCTTAATGAATGTGGGCTGCAAATTTAGCGCTGGTCGCCTCCAGCTTCTCAGTCTGACCACTTCCCTCCAGGTAGCCGGCGGCTCCCTGTTTCGTTCCCTTACCTGAGTAGAAAAAAATAAAACGCCACCAACCTGCCTTCTGAAACTGGAACCTTGGACCCCCGCGAGCTGTCCTCTTGAAATGGTCCCGTTGTCAGCTGGCAAGAAAAAAAAATGGCCCTGGCTAGCTAAACAGAATGGCATATTGGCGCGGCGTGGGGTTAGGATATTCCACGAAGAAATCAAGCCAGCGGGTTGCAAGGAGTGGGAATAGAAAGGGGAACCGTCGATGTGTGAGTGTGCTTTGGCACTCTGACTTGTAAGCACATTTATTTGACCGCTGATCCTGTTGATTTCAACGGAACCGAAAAGATCCTGGTTGCAATGGGGCGCTTGTGTCATTCCCGCTCCCCTCTTATCATTGCCCCCTCGGGATCTTGCAGAGATCTCTCAACAGTGCCAAGTTTATTTGTTCAGCCTGGGCAATGAAGGAGTATCCAAAGGGTCGCGCCGCGTTCAAAGCGCAGGTTTGGGAAATTCGAACTATTTTCTGTATTTGATCATCTTTCTCTCCCTCTCCCTCTCCCTCCCTTTTTTTTCCTCACACGGATAAGTAAAAAATGCCAAACAGCCGTCCCATTTCATATTTTAAGAAAAAAAGATGACTTGCATATCTTTCTTTGGATAAAAATCGCTCCGACCACTTAACTCCCACTCCCACCTTGCTCGACCTTTAAATTTCACCCTGCTCGTGGAGTTGAACGTAGCCGCCTTGGCCAGGCACCCAGGGGTGTCCTCCCCCCAGCACACCTCCACTTAGGCCGGCGTTCCCAGGCCTGTTTGCCAAATGCCAACTTCACTTTTGTGACACCTGAGTCCGGGCAAACGTCCTGAGAATTGAGGCACAAGGCTTCTTCGTAGCACATTGCCTGGGAAAGGAGTTTTATTGGAAGGCAGAAAGACGATTCAATATTCCACTTCGTAGTCTAAGAAATAAGAACGTGCCTCCCTCTCCAATCCACCCCCGTCCCCCGTCGGTGAGAGAGGGGCTGCGTTGAGGCTCTAGAGTCGTCCCGTTGCAAACGCACGGAATTGCCAGTTTTCACGTGGAACTGCCCCCATTCTCACTGAATGGTGAGGAGGTAATCAGATTAATCCAGGCGCCAAGTTTAGCTGGGTGGGTTGGGGGAATCCTCTGCACTCCAACGCCCTTGCCTTAGACTAGGGGCGAAAATCTGCCAAATTGCCAGCAGCAGAACACAACTACTAGTTTTTCTTTTTTTTTTTCTTTTTCTTTTTCATTTTTCGAGTGAGAACGAAGAGTAAAAGCATTTTGGAGGAAAAGGTACCGCCCGGCAAAGCGACTTGTTTAGAAGGTCTTCGTCACAACTTTGGGGCTGAACCTTCCTTTGGCCCATATATCAGTCTGAAAGTAAAAGTAAATGTCACTTTCGTGAGACTCTGGGATCTTTATAAACTTAGCCGTTCTCCCACCTCCAGCCCCCCTTGTATCAGCACTGCCACTGTATAAGCAGAAACACTCTTGGCTGAATTTTGAAAGAACCGTTTGATACGGACCGTCGTGTGAATGTTACGTTTGATGTTTAATGCCATTTTCGGAGGATTTCCTCTTCTTCTCCCCATCCCCAGTAAATTGATCAAAACGAGTCGTTCATCCAGAATAATTTTGAAAGAGAGGAAGAATAATATTTCATGCCAGGAAGTCTTGGTTAAAATAATGAAAAATCACTCCTGGCTTAGAAATTATTTATGTATAGAACAAATCTTATATTAACAAATTTTTAAAAACCCCTACAAACAACAGCTGCATCAACAACAAAACCCCCTCCTGATTTACAGTTATTAAATATTTGATTGTCATGTTAATGCTTCTTAGTCTACCTTTCATTTGCATTTTAATCTATGGAATATTTACAGTATTTTTGCCCTTCTTCGCCTGTGATTGATTACAGATGGGGGGGGGGGGGAGCAAAATGACCTGCAAGCTGGCTTTTCCTGCCCCTCCCCCTTTTGCTGTTTACGAAGCCTTCCTCAACAATGGTAATGCAACCAGGACAAATAAATTATGTGCTTTCTAAACGTCAGAGAAACGCCGTTCCTTTTCCTCCCAAATGCTTATTTTTTATTCTCCGCGACCCTCAGCCTAGTTTTTCGGTAGCTGCTCTTCTGAAATTTTTATATTTAAAACAATTAGAAGGTCTGGTGGTTCTTATCAAATGAAATAGAAACAACGAGCTTGAGAATAAATGCTGTTAAGAATTTTAATTCCTTTCCTTTCCTTCCTTCCTTCCTTCCTTTTTTACAGCCTTACCAGAACTACTCTCGGTCGCATAAGTCAGCCCCAAAGTGTGCTGAGAAGAGGTCGGACGGTCTCCTGTTGCCAGACCAACAACGGAAGACGAAGGAAACTGCCACAATCGTTTCTACCCTTATTTAATTTCCTGGCTTTATTTGTTTAATGCCTTTTTGGACCGGGTGGCTCCCAAGGTCCAGGTATTCGGTGGGGCCCGATCCACGGTCTGTGAAATTTGGACAGTGGCGACCCTTTCCTTATAGAAAATACTATCTGTGAGGAGCGATTGCCCACTTCTGTCCACCGGCCTTTTGAGCTGCTAAACAATGGTTAAACGCGCCTCTGGCATGGCAACTTTGCTTTTTAAGAAACAATTTGTGTGTGTGTGTGTGTGTGTGTGTGTGTGGTGTGTGTTTGTAGGTATATATGGCATATATATGTGTGTGTGTATGTATGTATGTATGTGTATGTATGTATGTATGTATGTGTATGTGTGTGTGTGTGTGTGTATATATATATATATGGCATACATACATACACATACATACATACATACATACATACACACATATACACATATATATGGCAGAACCGGTGGAGACGGCGGGGCCTCACACTGCTAACTGCAGGGAGAAGGGAAATCCACATGAAAAGGGGGGGAGCGGGAGCAGTGACAGGCAGATTTGATAGATTGCTCTTGTTTTTTAAGGAAGGGAGCAAAACCACCTCATTGTCTCCGCGAAATGGCTCGTTTCCTGACTCACCTCCCTTATCGAGGTGCCCGTTCACACAGACCTGGCTCCCAGGCGGAGAGGTGACCGGTCCGCCTTGCAACTTCCCGTTTATTGAAACCTCTCTCGCTTGCAAAAGGGACCAAAGAACTTGGAGGCAATTTTACTGCAGCTAAAAGCGGTTCTGGTTTGTTCCTTCCGTGCGGTTGTACCCTTGTGAGTGGGCTACGTTGTGGGAGAGAGGGAGGCGAAAGGGTGCCCACGGGCGTCCTTCTGCCAATACCGCACCCACTCGCTTGGAAGGTTCGCCGGGACTCGTTTCCAAGAGTCTTAAGAAGCGGTCTTTTGTAAAGTCAGGGCGCCAGACAACCACTAAACACTGCCCACTCCCTTACCGGGCAAAGAGTTGAACCTTAGCCCTCGGTAGCAAAAATGTGTTACGGATTGTCCAATGACGCGCGTTTCGAAATCCGGAGTAAGGAAACTACAGCGCAGGAGCCTCGCTGCAGCAAATCGGTGGGACGGGACGGGACAAGCTTTGCCATGGGAGGCGGCTGTCCAGATACGGATCTATGCGTGAGGGTGGGGATAACGAATGGGGTAAGAAACTGATTGTGAGGCCCCAGGTAGAAAAGCCAGCCCCGGCGCCCCGGTATTCAAGAGCTGGAGACAGATTCGTGAAGACGGCGGGGGGCGGGAACTGAATGGCAGAGCGGGCAGACGACGGACAAAGTAACCCCGATGTCTTCCGTCCTCTGCAGTTTTACTGGGGGTGGGGTAGTAACCGCGAGATTTATGGACGGCCGAGGCTCTACAGGGGAGATGGTGACCACAAAGGCGAGAGAAAGGCTCCCGCCCTAAGTCAGTCAGTGCCTGGCTCGTTACTGGCGCGCCAGCCAGAGCGAAAGGTGAAAGTGGTCTCTCGCCAACCACCGATCAAGAGCGCACTTCGTTTCTGCCACGTTGGGAAGATGACATCCAAATAAACAAGGGACTTCTCGCTGGGCAGGCGGCGAAGTGTTTCAGCCCAACGGAGCGCAGAGGCGCAAATAGCCACTGAGAAGGCGAGAGACTTCTGCTACTGCCGAGGATCCCCCCCCTCTCCCCCTCTCTTCGCCTGCTGCCCGCAACAGCGTTGGGCCATCGCAGGTGGGTGGCGAAGAGAATGCCTTGAAACAGTTGCGCGAGCTCGCGGGATTCCCGAGGGAAGCAAGTGAAGGAGGTGTCTTCACTCCTTCGGGGGTTGCATACTAAAAGGAGTGACACCAGCCCTCTTGGATGCGGGGGGATCCTGCACAGCATCAAAGATGACGGCAATCAGGCTCGGCCAGCATTCAAGGGAGGTTAAGCTTCCTCCCGGAGACGGGACGCGAAGTTATATTAAGCGCGGGAGAGTGACGCGCGAGGCGTGCTCAGGCCTCGCCCACTGGCGTTGAGGGCATCCGCGGCCCGGGAGGCCCCGCGATTATGGGAAGTAAGTTCCGCTGATTTCAACGGACGTCGCTTCCGGTAAATGGACTTAAGGCTTGGCGCTGGGAGCTCATCCTTGCGCTACTATGGGCCGGGCAGGAATAAACCCCTCTGATCCCAAAAGAGAAGTTAGGACATTCTCGGTTAAGACACGCGCACCTTCACCTCTTGTCGCCTCTTCAAAACCAGCCACGGGCGACGCCGATCAAGTACGGCTTGGTTCTGCGCTGGCTAGAAAAGAAGGGGAGGGAAAGAGCGTCCAGCCACACTCTGCAGGTCCTTTCTCGCCCTCACCACTTCCAAGCCCCGAGGGGAGAGGGGAGCCTGGCACTGGCTTGCCCAGGTCAGAGCGAGGGAACTGCCTTGACTGCCGCTGGGGGCTCACCGCCTGCCTGCCTGCCCCAATCTGAGCCCCGAGTTAGTCTTCGCGAGGCATCTGGCCGCAGCAACAGCGCAGTCTGAACTCTCTTTATTTTTCCGAGATTACGCCGGCCCATTAGACGGACGTGGTACCTGCGCCCTCGACCCTTGACGTTCAGGCCTCTCTTCTTTCACCTCCTGATCAGACCTGCTGTCCCCCCTCCCCCCGCATCTTCTTTCCACAAGCTTGGGCTGTTCACACACTCACCCACCTATACCCGATGTTGCTCGCCTGACCTTTTTCATAGCCACCTTCTTAAATGCGCCTGGACCAGTTTCCTATTTCCATTCTCCCAACCAGCCCCAGCCCTCCCCCAGATTCCCATTCGTTGCCGCGTATAAAGCAAACAAGTATAGCCCTTCTGCAGCCCTTAGCGCGGCAAGTTGTCTGTTTCACTTCAAAGGAGGGCAAGCAAATTGTTTCCAGAGTTTATCAGTAATTAGGCTGCATCGAGGAAGCGTAAGTAACGTCGAGAAGAGTCTCCTCCTCGCTCCCTTTTCAGGCTGGGCTCTCGGACAACGCGGTCGGTCGTGGTGGTGGTGGTGATTAGTAGGCTGTTGAAAACTTAACGTTGGCCGAACCCGCAAGTCACAGTCCAGTTGAAGTTAAGACGATTTGGACACACAAACCGACTCGTGACCTCGGCTGCCTGTCTGCCCTATGAAAGGGCAGGTTGAAAAAAGGAGCGGGGGGGGGGGCGGGAGAAGGTAATTGCGCATAATTAACGCTGAAGAGAAAATGGTCACACAATAGGCTGCAAAAAAAAATAAAAAAAAAATAAGCCATCTGTAACTATGTATCCTGGGAACTTTTAAAGAATCTTTCCTTCCCACCCCCGGCCCCCTATCATTCTGCCCCAGCAACCTATTGGGAAGAGCCGTCGAAATAAATGGGACTTTCTTCCAAGTTCTCTTTAAAATGACCGCCTAGGGGATTCTACGGGTAGTGGGAGGAAACCTACAATTTCATTAACAGTATTCGCTCGCTCCTTATTCTCTGTTGGAATAATTTCACATGCACGTTCTGATTGTGAAAACTCCTATCTGGCTCATAATTACAACAGATTGCGTTATTCCTGGTGTGTGTATGTGTGTGTTTGTCTGCGCGACTTCTCTCCCCCACCCCTTTTCAGGATTGCCTCCCCAGTTCCAACTCTTTTGTTAAAACTGAGAAAGGACGGTATTGTGTTTTTGCATTGTATTGATTGTAAATTGTTGAATATATTAAAACAGAATTGTTGATAAAAATCAGCCCCATTTGTTTTTCCTGAGGTGTGATTACTGTTTTAAAAAATTACCCAAGAATATCGGAAATAATTCTCACTAGTGTAAAATTCTACAGAGGGCTGGGTGTACAGGATTGTAGCTTTAGGCTGAGATTTTAAGCATGCTGACTTACAAGAAGGCTCCAATAAAATAAATGTGATTTATTTGTTAATTGTTAACAATTTGCTAATTGTTCTTCGTCCTCTGCCTGCTCTGTCATTTAACAGTATTTGAACTTGCCATTTTATTTTCATTTTCAAAAATCATCATGTACCACCTGTGGCTAGGAAATTGACTTAATTTTTGTCCATAACATAACCTTAAATATATATATTTAGGGAGCCACACTGTATGCAGTCTTTTATGAAACAGAAAGAATTCAGGGACACCTTCCCCCAGAACGATGATGGGATTATGTTGTCTTCACTGTGGATGGTGAGGAAAGGATAAAAATACAATTTGTTTTTGCTGGTGTTCACTATTTTGTCTTTAAAAGGTCACAAGAGTCCTTCAAAATCCTCCAATTAAACACACAGATCCAGAGACAGGAACATACACATAGAGTCTAGCTCATTTTCCCCCATATATTTAAAGTCACATCTGCCCAACAAATTGAGCTAAACCAACTCAGCTGGAGCCCTCAAAAGCAATAAAAACATACTAATAAATTAATCAAAAAATAGGCTGCCTCGTAATGGGATATCCCCAAATTTGCCTGTTTGTTTATTTATTATTTCAATTTATATAGCCGCCCATCTCAAATATGTGACTTCAGGCTTACAATTTTAATCAAAGTACAATATAAAAATTATATATAAAACTGTATAAAAACCATACTACTTAGTCAACAGCTGACTAAACGACCACAGCAATCAGCATAACCACTGTACAGGCTCTACCACACACCCAGATCCCCAAGACCGGTGGGAAAAGCATGTCTTCAAGGCCTTCTGAAAAGCCAGTAGGGTCAGGGTCAATCTGATCTCCGGAGGAACGATGTTCCAAAGGGGAGGTGCCACGACAGAAAAGGCTCTCTTTCTGGGCCCTGCCAGATGGCATTCCCTAACAAATGGGATCTGGGGCATGCCTCTTCTGCCAAACCTAATGGAATGGGTAGATGTAATTGAGAAAGCCAGTTTGGTGTAGTGGTTAAGGCACCGGGCTAAAAACCAGGAGACCATGAGTTCTAGTCCCGCCTGAGGCACAAGGCCAGATGGGTGACCTTGGGCCAGTCACTCTCTCTCAGCCCTAAGAAGGAGGCAAGGGCAAACCACTTCTGAAAAACCTTGCCAAGAAAACTGCAGGGACTAGTCCAGGCAATCGCCAGGAGTCAACATTGACTTGAAGGAGAAGGAGAAGGGATGTAATTGGGGAGAGACAGTCCCTAAAATGACCCAGTCCCTTTTGAGGCAGACTTTTTTTTGTTTCACCTAATGGTAGGACAGACTCTACTACAAAATATTCTCATTCTTGCATTTCTGGTCTGATTGCTCCAGCTGATAATAATCCAAACCTTTCTCTTTAGATATATCTGGACCATAACTCTGATCACTATAGATAGTAGCAGCAATTGTAGAGATTCCATCCCCCCCTCCTCCCATCCTTGTATTGTGGTTGAAAAAGAGGTACTTCTGTGTATTGATTTGAAGTAGCTTTGCCCAGCTTGGCATTTTCCGAATGCTTGGGGATTCCAATTCCCAGAAACTCTAGCCTTCTAGGCTGAAGGAATTATGGCTGGGAATTCTAGGAGTTAGAATCCCAAAGCATCTGGAAGGTACAAGGTTAGCTACTTAAAAGAATGAAGAGAGAGGTGTGCTCCAACTTAGAGAGATAGGAAGAACAAAGTTCCAAGAACAATATTTTTAAAAACTAAAATAGCCATTTCAGGAAAAAAAAAGATGACTCCTATGCTTTCTTGGAGCAACAGAAGAGTACTTAAAGAAGTCATACATGTATGAGCATACACATACTTATTGTAGGCACAATTTCAAAAAGTTGACAAAGTAGCAAAAGATGGAGGTGATATGTCATTCAGCATTAGCAATTGCCTTGGGCCTGCTCCAGTTGGTACTTTTGATGCTTGCACAACCACATTCCACACAATCATTTGAATAGCAGTTTTTTGATACACAAATGAAATCTCAGTCCTGCAATAGAAGGAGAAGTGTTGGAACTCTCCATAATCTTGAATAACTTTTGTATATTTACCTGGGGAGAGGTGGTCCCTCAAATAACCCAGTCCCTTTTGAGGCAGACTTCTTTGTTCTACATAATGGTAGGGGAACTTCTATTACAAAATATTCCCATTTTGCCCAAAGGGAAAAAAGAAAGAGAGGTCTTTAGATTGCCCCAATCACTACCATAAAATGGCTGTCATGAATGATGGATCTTCTGGCTAAGGATAAGTTGCTTTGTCCCCTGAGGTAACCTCTTCTTGCTAAGCTGCCATCTGGATCAGTAAAGGGTAAAGTCTGCCATGTCTTCCAAGTGATGCCCATCTTGCATAGTACAAGAGATAGAGTTATTTAATATATATGAAGGGCACAGCAACATCAATGCTTTTTAGTTAGGGGCAAAAATTCTCAGATGCCCAGAGAGTAACTTCCACAAGCAAGCTGGGGCTTGGTCCTTGACATATCTCTGGAGCCTATCACATTCAACAAGGTTAGAAAGTATTTGGAAAAGTGCTGTTGGAATGGAGTTATTTACAGTACTTATTCATTTGATTTAGCAACCTAATAGCTCTCCTTTCCCAGTTTCCCGCTATAATAACTCTTTAGGATCAGTTGGACAGACAGGTTGTGACTGGCCCAAAGTCACACAGTGTGCTCCCATCACTGAAGGTGAACTTGAACCCAAGTCTGCCTCGTCCTTCTCCAGCACTCTAATAACTATACCAAACTAGCTTTCAACTTTTCCTGCTTGTGGCTGATGTGATATAACTGAGATGAATTGTTAGGACCTCCAAACTCCCCGCTGAGAGCTATTGAGTTAGGTTATATTTTCAAGGACAAAGCTACAAAAGGTTCTACTGAAGTTCTTCAGAAAGGCTGCATTCAAAGGGCTGAGTGTAACCAGGGATCTGAACTGCAGTATGAAGGCTGTCTGGGGAATGAATCCCAGCGAAGCCTGTGTCTATCAAATTAATGATGGGAACAAGTGCAAGTGGATCTCTTCAGAGTTTGGCAGTGGAGAAGGATTCCCATGGCTTCAAGTTCTCCATCCCTCAGAAAGTTTGCCTGCTTTGTTATTTAACCTTTCATATCCTTCCTTAGAAAACATGTAGGATCTTCTACGCAGGTCTGAGCATAGACTGTAGAGGTCCCAAAAGCAAGCCAAGAGCATGCTCAGTCATTTTCCAATTTCTTTATTAGAACATATTCTGCAAGTGTGCACACCCACACCCACCCACACCCACACACCCATTCCCATGCTCACAACAGCCATACTCCAACGGAAGAAAAGTAGAGAGAAAAAGACAGTGTCCTTCTCTCTTACTGGCCAAGTGGATGTATCTTTTCTATGATACTCAGGTCATTGTATCTGTCCCATTTCTCACAACAAGGTTCACACTTTGCTCTGGCCTTGTAGTTTTCTTTCTTGTTTTAAATGTCAGCTCCGTGATCATGGAAATAACACTTTGTTCATTAGTACCAAACATACAGATATTTCTTTTAATTTGTTTCTGTTGATCAGCTCTAAATGGTGCCAACAAATGGTTAAGTCTGTATTCTTCAGCTCTCTTCTCTTGTTCTTCTCTTTACTCCCCATTTCTGGCCAGCGAGTAATAGAAGAGTAAGTATGGAGCATGGTAGGATTCAGAGAGAATATAAGAGAAGGATACATATAGCAAATAGGATAAAGAATGAAGACATTTTATATATGTAAAGGGTAAAGACATTATATAGAAAATATAAGTATACATTTCATATTATATTATCCCTAAGCCTTTGGTGCTGTACCAGAGGCCTCAGGGCCCTGTGACTCCTGGAAGAGGCAAGTCCATCCCTAGGGCCCTCCAAAATTTATTACCAGCTTATGAATGCTAACATGTCAAGAGGGAAGATATTAAATACATCAAGAGTAATCATATCGACTGAATCATGTTTACATGTAATTTAATTCAAAGTAAAAGTCCTTACAATTAAAGCAGATCTAGCTACCATCTTGATTCCACCCACTTCTTGGACCTCCTTTTTGGAGTCCAGCCCTGACAGGTCACTTCAAGAGCTCGAGTGCTCTCATCCTGCAAAAGTTATTGCTTCTGACAATCTCACTGTTATTTTATCGACTTTGAATTTCTTGTGTATTTTCTTGTTAGTGGTTTGATTTTTTTATGCTTAAGTCCTTAAATGGTATTGTCAAGACAGGTAAAGAATGGGAGAAAAGAGAATGCATTAAAGTATCCTTCTCCATCCAAGTAGCTTTCAGTTGCACTGAACCACAATTACCATCATCCTCAGCCAGCCTTGCCACACCACTAAAAATAAAACAAACTTCATATTCCGACTCCCCAGATATTAATGGCCCATTCTAGGTTGTTATTGATAGAATGATAACAATGTGTTTTCCCCAATGAGGCTATTAGGCATTTCAGGGGTGGGTGGGGGCTGTAGATCAGGAAAATGTCAGGGAAGAAGCCCCCTTTCCCCAATCATCTCTGTTCCTAACTTGTTCAGCAGTTCTGAACTGCAAGATGCTTTTGAGTGAAAACAACATTCAAGCCAGTCCCCTGATGTTTTCTTGGGTAATACATGCTAAATCAGTTTCAAGAATACACTGACCCATGGTAAACTACTACTGTTGACATCCCCTATCTATTGTAAACCTTAACCGTATTTTTAGTGTTTTTCTGGCAAAGAAGCTATATTTAAATTTGATATATTTCTTGCAAAAAAGCTAGATTTGAATGTGAGGAAGGAAGGAAGAAAGTTCTCGGATTTATTTTCTTATGTATAAATTCTTTGCATGGATTTTGTGTTTAGTGGATCTACTCTAAAGTCTGAATACTTGGAACAGAAAAATCTTACTTTCAACCATGGAAATATGAATAGCCTGCCTCCAATTTCTGAACTTTTTGCTTTTCAGAATAATACAAGATTGGGATTGTTGTTATAAAGAAACAAAACAGAATGGAAAATTTGGGCTTGAGTGAAATAACTACATTACTTCTAGATATAGCACCAGTTTGACATCTCTTGCTTTGAATATTTCTTTAATTTCATTTCAAAGGCTATTATATCATTCTAAAAAACACCTTGAGTCACAAGAAGTAGGTTGTATATAAATACTGCAGTCAATCAATCAATCAATCAATCAATCCCTAATTCCTTCTCTTTACTACTACTACTAAGAAGGAAGAAAATAAAAAGGAACAAATCAACATTTGTAGTCAAGAACAATGAACTTTTCTATGTATTGTACCTCACTGCTTCAACTTGCTTTCCTTTCTGAGATGATAAGGGTTTCAGTGACAACAAATGACAGACTTGATTAAACAGAGTTATAAAACTTCATCACACACTGGTAACTTTCCCACCCAAGTCTTTGGCAGCCTATGTGGTGGGGCTAAACTAATGTCAAGGTTTTGCTCTATAACCGTATCTGCAATTGGTAACAGACAAGGAAGGTCGAAGAGATAACCATTGGAAATATTAGTTATTTATTCACTTTCAAAAGTTAATGAAGTAATGAAGTCAAAGTGACCAGTGTTTGTATGGTTTTTTTTAAAGTGTAAGCTTCAGCTTGGGGTTCTCTGACTACTTAGATGGATATGTGCATCTTTGATTATAGGCAGAGCATGTATAGTATAAAATACAAAAACAACACCTCTTTCCCCTTCTGATTTGCTGATTGCACACCAGTTCTTAGACATTCTTTACATTACGAATGCAGAAAGACTATGAAAAATCTAGGTGAACATAAACATGTAAGATCTGATAGACCTCATCCTTGTCTTCCCATAAAGAACTTGGGGAGAAAGAATCGCTATTGAATTAGGTTGCAATGCTTAGCATGTCTCCAGTATTTTCGGTCTGTCCTGTTGCAAGGTAGATAAGAAAGACTTCCTAATAAGTGTACAACAAGGCAAGAACCAAATTAGACAATTCTTTTTGGCACCAACACGTAGGCAATTCTGAGAGCCAGTCTGGTGCAGTGATTGAAAGAACTGGGCTGGAAACTGGGAGACTATGAGTTAAGTTCTGACTTAGGCATGAAGCCAGCAGGGTGACTTTGAACCAGTCACTTTCAGCCCTAGGAAGAAGGCAATGGCAAACCGTTTCTGAAAAATGTTGCCAGTAGTCAAGACAGATTCATAGGCACAAAGCAAACAAAATCTTAGGGTGCACCAGTTTAATGACTATAAGTGACTATATGGATTAGTATTTTTTCTTTGAAGCTAATGTTTATGGTTTCCTCACTGCCCAGATTATTCTGTGCAACTGGCCTCTGGAGTAATTTATGGTGGATTGCAGCTATGGCCTTGTTCATGCAAATGAGAGCAATATACCAACAGAGAGGATTTCTAACAATTCAGCAACTTGAAATGTCAGCAGTAGCACACAAGAGACATATGGAGGTCTTGAAATGGTTCATAAGCACATTGCATATCCTTCTAAATCTAGAGGTATGTATGTACAGTGCTATAGTGAAATCCTTGGGTGGATTTCCTTGTATCTAGGAGTTTACAGTATTGCGAAAGACTTGGCAGGTACTGACACAAAGCATGTAAGTCTATAGAACAAATTCTGATTTCCAGGTAGAACATGGCACCGATGATTCTGCATCATGAAGGAGCTGAATTAGATATAGAAGGGTCAATATGGGAAGCCACTCTGCAAACATGCTGTGGTTCCTGGCCTCTGTGTTTTCACTCTGGCTCCTGCCTGGAGGAGCTGCCTGTTAACTCCTTGCTGTTTAAACCATGATTCTGAGTTTATGCAGAAAACAGCAGGGTTCTTCAGTTAGACCACAGTATAAGATCTATACCTTAGCCTGGTTAGCCTCCTATCTTGCTCCCAGAAATGGCCAGAGATGAATACTTCAAAGAAAACACAAGCCATTCCTAACTGATGATCATACAAATGCTGGAGCAACTTTCAGTTCTCATTAGCTAGTAGTTAGCTTTTGCCCTGAAGCACAAAGGTTTACACCTCCCCTTTAAAATAATTTTCCCTGAGTTACATTCTCATTGCCCATATAAATGACTATAATCCTTTCTTTTCTTTTTCTTAAAGAACAAAATTAAAAAATAAACTAAACCCCCTGACAAAATTAAAATTAAATGACACTACAATTTGGGAAGAGAAGCAAACAGCTTCCTATAAATAAAGTTTCCAAGCAATTATTAACTGAACTGATAAATCTGAACAGCTGATAAATAATGAACACAAATTCCACAGAGGCATCATAATTTTCAGCAACTGTCTATGTGTGATTATTAACGGCAAAACATTAACAATTTAATCTTCATAGCACCCCAATAAGGAACATTTAAGCAATCAGATAATTCCTATTGTCTAAATGGAGGAAAGTAAAGGGCAGAGGGACAGAGAAGGCAGCTGTCAGAAAAGTGAATACATGGAGCAAATCTCCATCTCCTATAAGGCAAGTTTCTGACCAGAAAGGCTTCAAACCAGCATGCTGACTGATCATATTAGGATAGGCATTAGCCCAGTGGTGTTTCCTATCTGGATCTTGTCACAGGGTCATGTAGGCAAGAATTTCCTAGATAATACTTGGTACCCATTTTGCTCCATTATACTGTATATTAAATCTGCATCTGCTTCCCCAACTTTGCTATTGCTCTCATCTCTTTAAAATCTCCAGACATCCCTTTCTGTCTCCAAATATTTTATAAGGGGCTTGTTAGTGGGAAAAGAGAACAGATTTGTGAATGAGAGGTGGTCTTCTTTGCCAGCACAGAATAGGTAGGCATGCATTATGAAATCCTACAGGACCCATTCTCCTACTTTGTCGTCTGGGTAGAGTGTTTTTTGAGCAAGCTGCGAGAATACATGATCATATGTGTGCATGTTTGGAGGTCCTTACATGCTACCAGGAAAAGGGTCCCAGATTCAAATGAATCTGTGTTTCAGCTTACAATAGGGTGTGTCTATAACTGGTCGGAATATCATATTTATTTATTTATTTATTTATTTATTTATTTATTTATTTATGCTTCAATTTGTATACCGCTCCATCTCCCCACAAGGGAACCCTGGGCGGTTTACAGAATACAATATCATATTCTTCAAGAAGGCAATGAACTATAAAATGGTTTCCTCTTCACTTTTTTAAAAACAATTTACTTATTTTTCAACAGTGTTACTGTCATCATTAGAATCAGTAACTAAAACAGAAATAATTGTGAGGAGGAACATCAGATAATCTAATATGCAGTTGATACTATTATCCTTTTCCTAATCAAATATCAAGAGTCCATAATTACATTAGCTCTAGCTTAGGCAAATACCTGATTTTAAAGTGAATTATTACAAAACAAGTGTTGACTATTTTTGTTCCTTGGTCTATTCAAATTAAATTACAATGTACTTTTTATGAATTCAGCTTAGAATCCCCCCCCCCATGAAAATGGGGAGATAATTTCATATACCTGCATCCAGATGATTTTGAGGTGAAATTTGTTTCATCCTCTGGTTCCAGTGCCAGTTCTAGGATGTGTTCTCCATCCCATGTCCATTAAATATATTTAGGCTAATCATCTAAGTTGATACATAGGATGGTGTAGGATAGATTCTTTCATATAATATAGCATAATTAATTTGAATATCCTGCAGAAATCATAATGACCAAAAAAGTTTACACAGGATTGAACTGATTTGGGACAACTTGGTTTTTTAGTCACTCTGAACTGGTAACTGGGAATTAAATACGTACTAAAGGTTTCTATCACTACAAGGACAGCCCAATAAAATGTCACTCTGTTCCAAACACGTGCACTCCATTAACAGTCCCCATCTTGCCACATATGCCATGTGATACAGATGCTCCTACCAGAGAGCCTGGGGAGCTGTCCAACAGGTCGAAGAGCAAGGTTTCCCCAAGAGCAAAGGAGCTGTCCAGCAGGTTACCGAGAGCTGATACAGATGGAATTGTATTAACCCTGAAACTTTATACATATTTCAGCTGCCTCATACCTTCCTAGAGCCCATCCAGAGCAAGGGAT
This sequence comes from Charina bottae, assembly GCA_023362775.1. Lineage (NCBI taxonomy): Eukaryota > Metazoa > Chordata > Lepidosauria > Squamata > Charinaidae > Charina > Charina bottae. Next base: position 44,098,737 of record JALMGJ010000009.1, on the reverse strand, counting down.
AGGCCTGGTTTTCTCCTCCCAGATAATATTAAAAAAAGAGGCCACTTACATTGCCAAATGGCCACTGAACCTTCCTTCCTATATGAGTCACCAGCTCCTGAGATACTATGGGGTGATTTTGGAGGATATGAAGATGCATGGTACCATGGTTGGTTCTCTCAGTTCTACTGACTATCCTTGAGCCTCAGGATAGACTACAATAGTAGAATAGAATCACCCTACCTACCTACCCGGGGGCGTGGTGGCTCAGCGGGTAAGACGCCAGGCTTGTCGATTGGAAGATCACAAGTTCAGAGGTTCGAATCCCTAGCCCCGCATGACGGAGTGAGCTCCCGCACTCGCCCCAGCTCTTGCCAACCTAGCAATTCGAAAGCATGCAAATGAAAATAGATTAATAGGTACCACTTCGGTGGGTAGGTAACAGCGTTCCGCGCGCGTCATGTGGCCGAAGCGTCTTCGGACAACGCTGGCTCTTCGGCTAACAAACAGAGATGAGCACCGGCCCCTAGAGTCAGACACGACTGCACAAATGTGCGGCGGGAACCTTTACCTTTTTTTTACCTACCTACCTACCTACCTACCTACCTACCTACCTACCACCTTCTTGCTATTTTAGCCTTATAACAATCCTATGTGTTAATTTGAGAACTGGCAACTTATCCAAGATCATCTAGTGAGATTCATGATCAAGTGGAGATTTGAACCTGGATTGCCTAGCCTTATCGTTTGATCATTATACTATCTTGTCTGGTGGGTATATCACTATCTTCCCCAAAATATGTTGAAATGTCCCTGCATTTCATAGACTTTTTGACTATCATGAAATAATAAACAAGAAACTTCCATATTTAAATAAAAATAGTAACATGTTCAGAAAAAGACATCAGAAACTTACCTGAAAACAGCAGATTGGGAAAACATTTTTTAAGCTGGATTTTTTTTTCATAACCATTGCAGCCTAGTGACTAAGGTGTTGGGTCTGGACTCAATCATGGAATTTACTGGATGATTTTAGGCTAGTAATTCCCTCTCTCATTTCCTATTTCAACTTATCTCACCACTTTTTTGTTGGAGCAAAATTAGGTACCTCCAAAACAACCAAATCTTGAGCTTCCAGAAAAAAAGATGGGTTATACATGTAATTACCAATTAATAACAAAAGATGCATTACTAAATGCTTTCATAAATGCTTTCACAGTCCAGTCTATATTACCACTGCAAGTGAGAGATGGGCTGGACTGCTTCAGTAAGTGGGATACGCTCATATACATAACTGAGTGCATTTCCTGCACTTAAAAGCTAGTACTCTGGGAAGGAGAACAGTTTCCTATGAAAAGAATCTGCTGCTCAGTAAAGAAATAAAAATGGCAACAGGTAACAAATAAAAAGCAAAGTTACTCATATTACTATTCTTATTGATTTTTGGGCTTCTGCAAAAAAACAAAAACCCAATTAGTTCCATCAGGAAATTGTGGAAAGCAAAATGAAGAGGCAGGACTAGATGGATAGAAATATAGTTAGAGCAGAGTTTTCCAAACTGTGTGTCGGGACACGTTAGTGTGTCGGCTGCAGTGTCTGGGTGTGTCGCGGCTGCTGCTGCCTCCTGGCTTCCATGCTGGTCCTAGTGCCTGCCTTGTGCCTGGCTGCCTCCAAATCTGATGTGATTCCGCGCAGGTCCTAGTGCCTGCCTTGTGCCCTGCTGTAAGAGTGTGTCGCGAAATGATGCCCTGCTGTAAGAGTGTGTCGCAAAATGATGCATGTCTAAAAAGTGTGTCACCAACTGAAAAGAAAGCTTTGGAAAGCTCTGAGTTAGAGTATCTTTGGAGAAATGGGCTGCAAATAACAGAATGGAATTAATGAGATACAAGTGCAAAGTTCTTCACTTAGGAAGCAAAAACCAAGATGGGGGATACCTGGCTTGGTAACTATCTACAAAAAAGTTATTCTTGATTGTAAATTGAATATGATGTGGGTGCAAAGAAGTCAAATGAAATTTTAGGTTACATAAAGAGAAGTATAATTTCCAAATCATACATAGTAATCATTCCACGTTATTCTGTTTGGTGAGATAACATTTTGAGTCCTTTCTTCAGTTTTGGGCACCACACATTAAGAAGGATTCAGAGAAATTGGAGCAATTGGAAGAAGATGGTCAGAGGACTAGAAACGAGGGTAGGTATGTTTATACTTGAGAAAGACAACTGAAGGTGATATGATAGCACTGCTCCATCACATAGAACTTCAAGATCAGTTATATCTTGTTTGAGAGTGCAAAACACAGAGTTATGGATTGATCTTACAAGAAGACAGATTCCAATTCCAAAAAATTCCTAACAGTGAGAAAAGTGTGACAGTGGAATAAATGATCCAGAGAGATAGTGGGCTTCTCTTTATTGGATGTGTTGAAGTGCAGGCTAGGCAGCCATCTTTCTTAGGTATCACCTGTGTTCTGGACTCATGGTCCTCCTGGCTGGTGAAGGCCTCCTAGGAGGTGGTATGTGTTTGGTTCCAAGCAGTGGTTAATGCCTCTTTGAGGGAGGGGGTGGTTCTACCTGACTTGAAGGAGGTGGTGGTCCATCCCCTTCTCAAGAGGCCATCCTTGGATCCAACTCTGTTGGATAACTTTCATTCAGTCTCCAACCTTCCCTTTTTGGGGAAGGTTGTTGAGAAGGTGATGGGTGCTCAGGGCCCTGGAAGAAGCAGATTATCTCAATGCTTTTCAGTTGGGCTTTAGTAATAGTACTGAGATGGCATTGGATGTGTTTGTGGATAATCTTTGGAGGACTTGGGATGGAAAGCAGCTTTCAATACCATTAATCATGGTATCCTTCTGGATTGGCTTAGCGGGTAGGAATGGGGGATACTGTTTTGTCCTTCCTCCAGTGCCATTTCCTGTCAGTGTTGGTAGGGCTCCTCTATGTGGGATGCCTCAGGGCTCAGATATCTCTCCACTGCTATTTAACATCTACATGAAAGTGCCAGGTGAGGCCATCCTAGGGTGCTATATCTTCAGTATGCTGATGATATTCAGTTATACATCTCCACCCGTGGCTTGGTAAGTAATGCCATTCAGATGTTTACCCGGTACCTGGAGGCAGTGAGGGTCTGGATGGGAAAGAACAGACAAAGAACTCACCCCTAGCAAGACAGAGTGGCTTTGGATTTTTGGGTCCCCTGGATCTGGGGATTTTTCTTCTTTAACTCTCGATGGGGTAGCACTCCACCAGTCAGAATTCATGCACAATTTGGGAGTCCTCCTGAACTTACACTTGCTTGAAGAGCAGGTGGCAGCCGTGCCTGGGGGAGGGAGGGTTTTCTTTCACACAAATTTGTTTTGTGCACCATTTGCACTCATTGCTGGACTAGGAAACCCTGCTGACAGTTGCTCATGCCTTAGTCACCTCCCAATTTATCTATTGCAACACACTGTACATGGGGCTGCCCTTGAAAAGCACTTGGAAGCTCGAACCAGTTCAGAATAGTTTTGGGTGCCTTGATGATTGCCAAGATGTCACCGCTGTTGCACAAGCTGCACTGACTCCTAGTATGCTTACAGGTGCAGTTCAAGGTGCTGGTTATCACCTTTAAAGCCTTGAGAGAAACAGGGCCAGGTTACTGGTGGGACCACCTATCCCTAAGGGTTTCTGCCCATTCCAGCAGCTCCAACAGGGTGGGTGTGCTCCAGGACCCCTCTAGTAAACAATGCATCTTGGGCCCATCTCTCTCTCAGATGTGTTGTTGTGGGGAAAATAGGAGGTGGGAGCATTAGATATGTGTGCCATCTTGTGTTCAGCAAAAAAGTAAAGGTGAGAAAATACCGTGTCTGGATTTGTTTCTACTTGGCAACCACTTTTGGACTATTTGCTTGTGTCTGAAAAAAATGAAGTTTTGATTTTGGGTTTTGAAGATTAAATGGTTTGATTTTATAGAAATAATGTTACTAAGGTTTAATTAATGGTAAGAGATCATATCTGTATAAAATGCATTTGTATCTGTATTGGAGAAGGTTGGAAGTCATTTTCTTTTTCTGCTTTCTATCTAATTTCACACTTTTATAGTTTTTGTTTCTTATTTAGTTCTGTACTCTATCTTATCTATACTCTATATTTTGTATTTTAACTATACTTTGAAAATCAATAAAGTTCTTTTAAAAAAATAAAAAAATAAAGGTGAACAAAAGTCAAATAAGCAAATAACTCTTGTGGGGCCAAGAAGTTGTGCCTTCTCTGTCACAATGCCTGCCCTTTGGAACAACCCAAAGAGATCCAGAGGGCCCTGATCCTGTTGGTTTCCCAGAAGGCTATGAAGACATGGCTGTGAAGACCCCAAGCCAAGAGGGTCAGAATGCTAGATGAGCCCAATATAGGTATGGTGTGAGTGAGTGTGTGTGTGTGATTGAGTTTTATGGTGCCTGGATTTTTGTACTATGATTATTTTAATTTTGTGTCTTTTGTTTGACTTTTGTTGTTGTTTATTTGTTCAGTCGCTTCCGACTCTTTGTGACTTCATGGACCAGCCCACGCCAGAGCTTCCTGTCGGCCGTCACCATCCCCAGCTCCCCCATGGTTGAGTCTGTCACCTCCAGAATATCATCCATCCATCTTGCCCTTGGTCGGCCCCTCTTCCTTTTGCCTTCCACTTTCCCTAGCATCAGCTTCTTCTCCAGGGTATCCTGTCTTCTCATTATGTGGCCAAAGTCCTTCAGTTTTGCCTTTAATATCATTCCCTCAAGTGAGCAGTCTGGCTTTATTTCCTGGAGTATGGACTGGTTTGATCTTCTTGCAGTCCAAGGAACTCTCAGAATTTTCCTCCAACACCACAGTTCAAAAACATCTATCTTCCTTTGCTCAGCCTTCCTTATGGTCCAGCTCTCACAGCCATAGGTTACTACAGGGAATACCATTACTTTAACTATGCGGACCTTTGTTGTCAGTGTGATGTCTCTGCTCTTAACTGTTTTATCAAGATTTGCCATTGCTCTCCTCCCAAGAAGTAGACGTCTTCTGATTTCCTGGCTGCAGTCAGCATCTGCAGTAATCTTTGCGCCTAGAAATACAAAGTCTGTCACTGCCTCCACTTTTTCTCCCTCTATTTGCCAGTTATCAATCAAGCTGGTTGCCATAATCTTGTTTTTTTTTGAGGTTTAACTGCAACCCAGCTTTTGCACTTTCTCCTTTCACCTTCATCATAAGGCTCCTCAACTCCTCCTCGCTTTCAGCCATCAAAGTGGTATCATCTGCATATCTAAGATTGTTAATGTTTCTTCCAGCGATTTTAACGCCAGCCTTGGATTCCTCAAGCCCAGCACGTCACATGATGTGTTCTGCGTACAGGTTGAATAGGTAGGGTGAGAGTATACAGCCCTGCCGTACTCCTTTCCCAATCTTAAACCAGTCCGTTGTTCCATGCTCTGTTCTTACCGTTGCTACTTGGTCGTTATACAGATTCCTCAGGAGGCAGACAAGATGACTTGATCCCCATACCACCAAGAACTTGCCACAATTTGTTATGATCCACACAGTCAAAGGCTTTAGAATAGTCAATAAAACAGAAAGAGATGTTTTTCTGAAACTCCCTGGCTTTCTCCATTATCCAGCAGATATTGGCAATTTGGTCTCTAGTTCCTCTGCCTTTTCTAAACCCAGCTTGTACATCTGGCAATTCTCGCTCCATGAATTGCTGGAGTCTACCTTGCAAGATCTTGAACATTACCTTACTGGCATGTGAAATAAGTGCCACTGTTCGATAGTTTGAACATTCTTTAGTGCTTCCCTTTTTTGGTATGGGGATATAAGTTGATTTTTTCCAATCTGATGGCCATTCTTGTGTTTTCCAAATTTGCTGGCATATGGCATGCATCACCTTGACAGCATCATCTTGCAAGATTTTAAACAGTTCAGCTGGGATACCATCGTCTCCTGCTGCCTTGTTATTAGCAATGCTTCTTAAGGCCCATTCAACCTCACTCTTCAGGATGTCTGGCTCTAACTCACTGACCACACCGTCAAAGCTATCTCCAATATTATTATCCTTCCTATACAGATCTTCCATATATTCTTGCCACCTTTTCTTGATCTCTTCTGCTTCTGTTAGGTCCTTACCATCTTTGTTTTTGATCATACCCAATTTTGCATGGAATTTACCTCCGATGTTTCTAATTTTCTGGAAGAGGTCTCTTGTCCTTCCTATTCTATTGTCTTCTTCCACTTCCGCACATTGCTTGTTTAAAAATAATTCCTTATCTCTTCTGGCTAACCTCTGGAATTTTGCATTTAATTGGGCATATCTCCCCCTATCACTGTTGCCTTCTGCTTTCCTTCTTTCTTGGGCTACTTCCAGTGTCTCAGCAGACAGCCATCTTGCCTTCTTGGTTTTCTTTTTCTTTGGGACGTTTTTTGTTGCCGCCTCCTGAACAGTGTTGCGAACTTCTGTCCATAGTTCTTCCGGGACCCTATCTACTAAATCTAGTCCCTTAAATCTATTCTTCACCTCCACTGCATATTCCTTAGGAATATTAATGAGCTCATATCTAACTGATCTGTGGGTCTTCCCTATTCTCTTTAGTCTGATTCTAAATTTTGCAATAAGAAGTTCGTGATCTGAACTACAGTCAGCTCCAGGTCTTGTTTTTACCGACTGTATAGATGTCCGCCACCTTTGGCTGCAAAGGATGTAGTCAATCTGATTTCGGTGTCGACCATCTGGTGAAGTCCATGTATAAAGTCGTCTTTTAGATTGTTGGAAGAGTGTTTGTTATGCACAGTGAGTTGTCTTGGCAAAATTCTATCAGCCTATGTCCTGCTTCATTTTGTTCTCCCAGACCATGCTTGCCTGTAATTCCAGGTGTTGTCTGACTACCCACCTTAGCATTCCAGTCTCCTGTAATGAAAATAACATCTCTTTTTGGTGTATTATCCAGTAGGTGCTGCAGATCCTCATAGAACTGATCTACTTCTGCTTCTTCAGCATCTGTGGTTGGGGCGTATATTTGGATCACTGTGATGTTAAATGGCTTACCCTGAATTCGAATTGAGATCATTCTATCGTTTTTTGGATTGTATCCAAGCACTGCTTTAGCCACTTTATTATTAATTATGAAGGCTACTCCATTTCTTCTGTGGTCCTCTTGTCCACAGTAGTAGATCTGGTGGTCATCTGATGTGAAGTGGCCCATTCCAGTCCATTTCAGTTCACTGACACCTAAAATGTCTATATTTAATCTTGACATGTCACCAATAACCACATTTGCCCTGGCTCATAGATCTTACATTCCAGGTTCCTATGGTGTGTTGATCTTTAGAACATCGGATTCGTCGTTCACCACCAGCACCGTCGGCCGCTAGCCGTCCTTTCGGCTTTGAGCTAGCTGCGTCATCACATCTGGGGCTAGTTGAACGTATCCTCTGTTCCTCCCCAGTAGCATTTTGACCATCTTCCGACATGGGAGTCCCATCTTCTGATGGTATACTGACATATCTCTGGTTGTAGTGATCCATTTAGTTTTCACGGCAAGAATACTGGGGTGGGTTGCCATTACCTTCCCCAGGGATTGTATTTAGTCTGACCTCTCTGCCACGACCTTCCCGTCTTGGGTGTCCCTTCACGGTTTAGCTCATCTTTTGTTTTCTGCTGGAAAGGAATTTTGGAGTCTTTGGGATGACAGATCCCATGTAATTCCTTCCCCTTCTCTCAGTGATCTTTGGTTTTATGAGCCATAGATTGTCGGCAATGTCTAACATAAGACTGATTAAAGGAAAATATAAATGTTTTCCAATTAATACAGCTGACTTGGTCAACATTTTTTTTATTAACCTACACATACATGCACACGTCCCCCTCTCCTTTTCTATCAAACTATAGGGGATTTATGTATGCAATTCCCATTAATGTTAATAAGAAATAATCACATAAATCCTCTTCACCTCATTAGGAGGATAAACCATTAAATCATTAGGGTTTTTTTTAATGAATCCAAATTCCTCTTAGATCTTCAATTTTGCATGGCTGGCAGGATGAAGAATATTTTTCCCCTGAAGGTGTTGCAACCCAGGAAAATAACTTGCCCCCTGCAATAATCAAATCTCTGAAGTGACTGAGAAATAGAGCCACATTTGAACAAAATGCATCTCTATCTATCTATCTATCTATCTATCTATCTATCTATCTATCTATCTATCATCTATCTATCATCATCAATCTATCTCTCATCTCTCTCTCTCTCTCTCTCTCTCTCTCTCTCTCTCTCTCTCTCTCTCATCATCTATCATCTATCATCATCTCTATTTATGTAAGAAAAGTCTTGCAGCTGTGCTAATAATTTTAAGAACAACAAAATGTGGCTTCCAAACTATATTGACTGAGTGATGCCTGGGGAAGAGGGTGTACATTTTGGCTTGTATATTTTGCTTCTTATAGATATGTCTTTTTTTCTTTTTATTATATAAATCTATGATCCTGCCCCTGCAAACTGTGCCACTGCATTTTGCATTCCAAGACAATGGAGGGATTCTTGGGGCTTCTAAAAAGCAGCTGAGGAATTATATGTGGCCTGCAGCACACAGGTTGCCCACCAATGCCACACTATCAAATACTGTATATAATGATAATACAACACCAAATACAAACACATTTGAAAAACCCTTAGCCACTTTCCAGGAAAAGTTTAACATATAAATACTTGACCAGAATAAAACCAACCAACCAACCAAGAGTTTTCATGCTTTCAAATCAGAATCACAAGGTTGGAAGGAGCTATTGAATCCAGCCTTCTGCTAAATGCAGATCATCACTCTGAATACTTTTGTGAGGAGTAGTAAATGGGTAGATGGTATGTAATTGACATTGTAGCAGACCATGTTTGGAGCTGGGTTTGAAGGAAGGGGAGAAAGCTTGCCAAAAGTAGCTTAATATGGAAGGATGGTACAGTATGTCAGTGATCTGACTGGGAGAGATAATGTAATAATAGGATTGTATGGAAATCTGAGTAGTCAACCATTGGAAAATGAAAGGGATGGAATCGACATTGGTTGCTCTAATTGATGACCTTCACTGGGACCCTGATATAGGGAGCGCACCTTTCTGGCCTTACTCGATCTACAGTAGGAAGACAATGATATTTTTCTGGACCACCTGAGAGAGTTGGGAATTGGGGCACTATTCTGCAGTACCAGACAATAAGGATGGAGGTGGGGGAGAGGAGAGGAGAGGCTAACCTAGTGGGAGCTTATTGTAGGGTCCTGCAGAGTTTGTTCCTCTTGTCCCTGTTATTTAACTTCTATATGAAACTGTTTGGAGAAGTTATCCATCAGTTTGGGATGAAATATCCTCAGTATGATGATGATACCCAGTTATAGATTTCTATCCCAGGTCAGGCCAGAGACACCAGTGTCTGAAGGCTGTCAGGTTCTGGATAGGACAACAGGCAGAAATTGAGTCCTAACAAATCTGACTTTCTGGTTTTCAGTCCATTCCAATTTTAATTGTGGATGAAGTATCACTCCTCCTAGAAGCAGCTGCATGACTTTGAAGCCCTACTGGACTCACAGCTAATGCTGGATGCTCAGATTGCACAGTGGGCAGGGGGTGCTTTTGCCCAACTTCAGGGGGTGTACCAGTTGCATCTTATTTGCAACAGGATGCCCTGGCAACAGTGACTTATGTTTCTCCTCTCATATCCATTCAATTAGACCAGTGTTTCTCAACCTTGGCAACTTTAAGATGTGTGGACTTCAACTCCCAGAATTCCCCAGCCAGCATGGGGAAAGTCCACACATCTTAAAGTTGCCAAGGTTGAGGAACACTGACTTAGATTATTGCAATATGCTTTATATGAAATTGCCCTCAAAAACCACTCAGAAACTACAACTGATACAAAATGCAGTCGCCTGCATGCTGGCGGATGAGAGTCCATTGAGCCATGCAACACTTATATGGTGGGCATTGCATTGGTTCCAGTAAATTTTCTGGTACAATTCAAAGTGTTGGTTTTAATATACCTCTACATGGCTTGGTTCTTATGTACTGTATCTCCAGGAGTATATCCTCAGGGTAAAATCAGCCTGTCCTGTGCACTTGATCCAGTTGGGGATGCATTATATTCCTTGTACATAGGACAGAGCTTTCCAAACTGTGTGTTGCGACACAAAAATGTGTCGCCACACACAGCGTGGTGTGTCGCCACACCACCCGGAAGCGGTGGCACGCGCGTGCACAGCAGCAGCGGCAGCGGCGCGGCATCAGTGCTTCCGCGTTTTAGCGGAGGCTGCCGCTGCTGCCGCCGCTGCCGCCACCATGCACGCACACGCCGCCGCACGCCCCCTCGCGCCACCACCGTGCACGCGCGCGCCGCCGCATGCCCCCCCGCGCCGCCGCCGTGCATGTGCACCCCCCCGCAACACTGCACCGCCTCCGCCGCCGCTGGTGTGTCGCCACCGGCGGCACTTTGGAAAGCTCTGACATAGGAGATAAGATATAAAATATCCACAACACATGGAAACAACATTGGCTAACTGCCCTCCACAATGCCGAAGCTTGCCCTGCATCTTGGAAAAAACACCTGGATTTGACCAGCCCCGTGCGATATGGACAACCTTGAACCAAATTCGCACGGGTCATGGTAGATGTGCAGATGCCCTTTATAAATGGGGCAAAACAACATCATTGAATTGTGATTGTGGGGCCGAAAAACAAACTACCCAATGTATAGTGACAGACTGTCAAAACTGAGCCTACAATGGAGACTTTGCTGATTTCCTGGCTGTGACAACTAAAGCAAAAAACTATATTTGTAACCTAGACATACGTTTGTCATTTTCCTGTCTATATTTTATATTTTGTATTTCATATTTATTATGCTCTATGTTTTTTATTGTAACATGATGTGAATGTGCCATATGATAGATAGATAGATAGATAGATATAGATAGATAGATAGATAGATAGATAGATAGATGATAGATAGATAGATGATAGATAGATAGATGATAGATAGATAGGAGATAGGAATGGTGGGGCCTAGAGAGAGGCCTTTTTTCAGCCCTGGATTAACCATGAAGCAAAATAAGCACATGCTTAGGGCACCAAGTGTCCCCCCCCCAGAGAGTTTTTCCCCCTAGCTATCATGCCCTTAACTCTTTCACTGCCACACTTGACTTTAGTTTTCAGCACTTATCTTAATGTCTTGTCAGTTAAACAATGGAAGGACTGAGGGGCACCATTTTTGGGCTGTGCTTAGAGCATCAGTTGACCTTAATCTGGCCCTGCCTTTTTGTTTCATCCCATATCCCATGGACCCCCCCCCCCTTGAGGGTCAATGTGCCCCTACCCTGGCACTGCTCTGTTAGGCTACCAAAAGAGAACTCTTTCGCCGAATGTTTGAAAGTTAGTGTGGCCTTGGTTAGAGGGGTTGGTGCCAATGATTCTTCTATTGATTTTATTGAGGGTGCCTGTTTTTACTGGGATTTTGGTGTTTTGTTTTGAATTGTGATTTTATGTTTTGTGGCTATCACACTGCAAAGTGCCACGAGTCATTTAGATTTGGAGATATGTAAGCATAAACAAATCAACAAATACATAAATTATAGGGAGTCTTAGTATTTGGCACACTTACTCTTCCAGATACTTGCTAGTGCATGAACTGAAATAATTCATGGAGATGAACAGAGGACATGCTAAACTATACCTTGGAAGAAGGATTAGTGTACATTCTTGAATCCTCTCAGATCTTTTGCCAGAAAGTTGCTGGATGGCAGGAAGATTAAAAAAAAAATCAGCTAAATTAGAGATTTGAAAGCAAAATTTAGCATGAAAGGGAGATCATGTGGGTCTTAGACCCTCCCATACTGGCATGAAAGATAGTCCTTAGGCTTAACCTCACCCATAAATTTTACTGTCTTATCTCAATTGGCAGAGCCATTTTCATAGAATCATTTCAGTCAACTACAGGCAAACACAAGTTAACTAATAGGAAAATGATTTCTACAGCATGTTAAGAGGACATGAAAGCATTTAATTGCATGGGGAGGGTGACTTCTCTGTCAAACAGAAGACTTGGAGTGGATTCCCAGCTCTGGAGAGTTTTTCCCAAGTCATCACTACTGTGCATCTCATACATATGAACAAAATTTGGCTTTGGCCATCATGCAGAGTCATGCTCAACCAAGAAGCCAACATGCAGATTCCCCCATATGGCATCCTTAGTGTATTTTGGTTTATTTTATTTGGGGAAGGAAAGCTCTGATGTCTTTATAAAAATCCAGCTACACAATTTGTGTTCTTAGGCAAGTCATCTAATTCAACATTTCTAATTTTAACAGTGGTGAGCAAAAATGAACTTTTGGGAGGGTTTTTTTTTTCTTTTTTTAACCAGCAGATCATATGCTCATTATCCCAGGCAAGTGACATTTTCAGTTCCTGATCATGATAACTTCTTCCAGTTCTTGTGGCTCGTGCAAACCATTTTCCTGTGGTGGAGCAACTAGGAAGCATTTCTCTGGCCATCACTGGAGACTGAGGCTAAGGAAAACATAGCTTTCATCATATCTATGAATAAGAATTTCACTAACACCAATACATTTAGCAAGAGGCATGAATATTGACACTGCCCAGAATTCTATGATGAATGAAAGTTGTAAATAAATAAGCAATGATCGGGTGAAACAATTTTGAAATGAAATATTAAAAATGTTAGGAAGAGGAAGGGAGGATAAGTAAGATGGTATGTGTGCACGTGTAAGAGTGAGAGAATATGAGCTTTTCTAAAAGAAGAGAAAGATTTTGGTGACAAATTAAGCCATTTGCTCTTTTGTGCACTAGGTTTAAGATGTCATTGTTAAGGTTTCCTGAAACTTCCTTTTTAACTTTGAAATTTCACTATAATTTATTTGATGTGTCTGTTCAATATTGTTATTATATTTGTGCCTTCAAGTCAGCATTGACTCCTGATGACTGCCTGGACAAGGCTTTGCAGTTTTATGGGCAAGATTGCACAAGTGGTTTCCCATTTTCTTCTTATTTATAAATTCAATAAATTTATAAATTCAATAAAGCCCTTCTTCCTAGGGCTGACAGAGAGGGACTGGCCCAAGGTCACCCACCTGATTTTGCACCTAAGGCAGGACTAGGTATCCTGGTTTGTAGCCTGGTACCTTAGCCACTACACCAAATTGGCTCTTGTTCAATATTGAGGGACAGTTAATCAACATACTGTATATCTAAAGTCTAGTTTGGGAGTCAGATTTCAGATTTTTTTTTCTTTGTCTGAAGTTCATTATATAATGAGACCATTTTGTAAATAATGATGATGAGATGATGATGAAGATGATAATGATGATGATGTAAATGTTACAGTCAAGAGAGATTATAAAACAACTGACACAGATGACAGGATTAATTGATCAGTAGCTACTTCAGTGTTTCTGAGCACTGTACAATATTTTAATTGAAAGGTACAGCAGCTAATGCATCACTTGAGTGCCACACAGTTTCATATCAGATGTAACAATGTTTGACATTTTGATTTTCCTCTTCCCAATTTACATAATGGAGAAGATTGTATCATAAAAACATTGCTGCTGTAAGTACATTGCTTTTTTTTTTTGCCAGCCCCTCTTCCTTTGAAAACAGCATGGCCACGTTGAGAATATGCACAATTCTTAACACATGAAAGAGATGTTCAGAATAAAATAATGGCTCCTTTCATCTGCAGTAAGACGATAAGATGTCTTCTGGAAAACAGATCTGTGGCCCTGAATATTTCAACTTTCATATCTGCCTAACATGTTGGCAGAGCATCACTTTTATGATCGCTGTACTGCTGATGTGAATCTGTCCAGCCATCTGAAGGCCAGCAGCATGGAATGAAAATGATGGTGCAAGCCGAACAGATGAAGGTTTGCATGCTGAAGTCTCTCCTCCTGTATGCATCACTTTTATGCAAGGACAGTGTAACTTTTGATGTTAAATTGTTGAATAAGCTTGCTTGTGACCTAATGATTTAAACAACAAATCTTAGAGCCATACATGTAGACAAATATTAAGGAGATGGTGATGGTGATGGTGATGGTGAAGAGGAGGAGGAGGAGGAGGAGGAACTTTGTTCAAAGGGTTATCTGAAAAACAAAATCTTTGCAATTTATCATTCCTAACAGGCCAACCTGTTTCAGGTTTCCAAGAAGCAGCAGTTTAAAAGTGTACAAAGTATAACAACCTTTCAGGAGGAGGGAAGGGTTTACCCATCATGGTAACCTGCTAAGCCATGGTTGGTTTTAGTCAATGTTTGTTGGCTGGATTTATTTATTACTGTATTAACAATGTATAGTGCTGGCTACCAGAGCCTCAGAATTAAAAACTAAGAATTAAATAAAAACCATCAACAATTGAGTGCTGTTTTAAAAGCCATGGTAGTGTAATGTTAAGGTGGTATCGTAGTAAGACCAGGAAGAGTCAATTTGAAGCCCACCCTCAGCCACGGAAGCTCACTGGGTGACCTTGGGTCGGTCCCTCTCTCTCAACCCAACCTACCCTAGAGATTTGTTTTGGAAAAAAATGCAGGAGGGAGTGCTATGCATCTTGCTTTGAGCTCCTAGAGGAAAGGCAAGATATAAATCTGACAAGTGACTAAAACAAAGTTTTAAAGCTTTTCTGCATGCCCACCAGGAGTCCCTTGAATCAAGTCAACAGGGAGTGCATTCAAGTGACCAGGGGGCAGCGGGGAGGGAGAGGACTATAGAGAATGCTTGACCACAAGTCACCATCAGAAAAACACCCACAGCATCTATAGGCAAATGCATAGCTTCACAGAACTTATGGCATAAACAACAGTTTTAATTTAAAAAACCACAGTGTTTGATGCACATATTCTGCTAACTCAAAGCTAAGGAAGCCTTATTATGGCTTAGTATAATGTATGAACCCACACACTAATATTTATTTATTAAAATATTTGTTTGGCCTTAAAACATTTTTCTGCCCATTAGAGCTATCAGAAGAATGTCCAGCAACGTTGTACGTCCAACCCAAGTAACTTATTTGTCTGGGCTGAATATCTTCTGGCTACAAGTTGAAATTTCTCTCCCCTACAGTTGAAAACATTCCTCATATCTAGGAAACTAATCTGTCAGGAAGAAGCAGTGGTGGCAGTGAATGATAATTTAATAGCTCTTTAAAATGATATTTTCTTGCTGATAATGTAATTTTCTTAAACCTTCTTTAAACTCTTCCATTATTCAGATAGTAAATTATAACACACCCTAAAAAATTAACTCACAAAGATAGAGGTTAATTAATTAATCCAAAATTAACATAATAAACAATCTTAACTCTATTAAATCTCACAGACAATATAAAACATTATATCTTATCAATATCCTTTAAGTTTTACAAAACTATAACCCTATAAAACAATCATATAATCTCTTTATCAATCCAACTATATATTCTTAAAAGGTAAAGGTAAAGGTACCCCCCGCACATTTGTGCAGTCGTGTCCGACTCTAGGGGCCGGTGCTCATCTCCGTTTGTTAGCCAAAGAGCCAGCGTTGTCCGAAGACGCTTCCACGGTCATGTGGCCGCATGACACGCGTGGAATGCTGTTACCTACCCACCGAAGTGGTACCTATTAATCTACTTGCATTTGCATGCTTTCGAATTGCTAGGTTGGCAAGAGCTGGAGCTAGTGCGGGAGCTCACTCCGCACGCAGGGCTAGGGATTCAAACCTCCGAACTTGTGATCTTCCGATCAACAAGCCTGGCATCTTACCCACTGAGCCACCACGCCCCTATATATTCTTAGTTTTTATAAATTGTCTACTTATATAATTAACAATCTAACCCTAATTATATTTAAAAACCAATATAGAAAATTACCAGAATAAAAAATATCTTTTAAGTCTTAGAAATCAAAGATCCTGTGAGTCAAATTAACCTCATTATC
Organism: Charina bottae; assembly: GCA_023362775.1. NCBI lineage: Eukaryota > Metazoa > Chordata > Lepidosauria > Squamata > Charinaidae > Charina > Charina bottae. Next base: position 44,082,806 of record JALMGJ010000009.1, on the reverse strand, counting down.
AGTCCTATTAAGTATTCTTAATTTTTTTACCCCTTCTCAAAATATACCAGAGCATTCAGACATTTCAACAGCACAGCAACAGTTTTTTTTAGAAAATTCTACAATAACTTCAGAAAATACAAAGTTTCCATCGGAAGAGAAAAAAACCTCCCACGCAGTACATTCTTTTCCCCCAAAACATTGACCGAAATAGTCATAACATTTCAATTTAGAGTTCTCAGCCGAGCGCTTTTCAATTACCCCCACAACAGCAAAAACGCCATCTTTTCCTGTGTTTTCCTCTTGTTCCATCATAGTATTTTCATATAATTGTTTCATTTTGACCAAAATCTCCTCTTTAATGTCCCAAACAGTCTGTATGATAGTTTGACAGTTCTTTAAAATGATTTTTTCTTGCTGATAATGTAATTTTCTTAAAACTTCTTTAAAGTCTTCCATTATTCAGATAGTAAATTATAACACACCCTAAGAAATTAACTCACAAAGATAGAGGTTAATGAATTAATCCTAAATTAACAAAAAAAAAAAAATTCAGGCAGAGAATAGAAAAAAGTAAACAGAGAGTACAGTTTAGAATAAAAAAAAATATATGAAGAGAAAAAAAACACTTCATCCTTGGAACTCTGCCACCAAGATAACAACAGAAAGGCAGTATTCTATCTCTGAATATAAGCCAAACTGGGAAGAAAGCCAAAACTTTTTTTTTAATTAAGAAACTCCAAAAATAACTATAGTCACCGAGAGATTTCATTTTTTCTTACTGTAAAAAACTTCTCTTAAGATACAAAACTTAAAAAGCAAATTAGGTGTTTAAGATATGGAAAGGCTACGACTTAACTCCCTTTTAATAAGGGAATGCAAACATGGGTTAGACAAGATTGAATCCCAGCCTCCCGGTATAGTCTTACCTGTCCTGTTCCGACTAAGGCTGGACACGGAAGCGTTACTGAAATTAACTTTATTTACATGGTTTTAATTTTAAATTAGGAATGGTCCCAGGAACTGGTGGTCCAGCTTCCGAGATGGTTGTGAAGAGGATAGATGTCTTGTCGACAACCACACCATGTCACCAACCTTTAATGGGGGTCCTGTCCTCCGGTGGTGGTCGGCGAAGCATTTGTAGTCCTCTTTGGCCTTTTCCAACTGGTCTCTAAGCACTTGGTGGCTAGCCTGTAGTTCTTGGGAGAACTGATTTGCGGCTGGCACGGCTGAGTCTGGCGCAGTTAGAGGAAACGATCGCGGGTGGAATCCATAATTTGCATCGAAGGGGGCCATCTGGGTCAAAGAGTGTTGTGCATTATTGTACGCGACCTCCGCCAAGGCTAGGAGGTCTGCCCAACTGTCCTGTTGGTAGTTCACGTAACAACACAGGTACTGCTCCAGGATTGCGTTCACCCTTTCCGTCCCTCCATCTGATTGTGGATGGAATGCGGTGGATAAGTGTCTCTGGATTCCCAGATTCTGGAGGAGTGCCTTCCAGAAACGGGCAGTGAACTGAGAGCCTCGGTCTGACACCACACTCTTCGCTATTCCATGCAATTTGAATACATTTTTGATATAAAGGTGCTCCATCTCTTGGGCCGTGGGTATGCCTTTACAAGCGATGAAGTGGGCCATCTTGGTCATGGAATCCACCACTACCAGAATCACAGTGGCGTCCTGGGACTTGGGAAGGTCTGTGATGAAATCCATGGAAATAGCCTCCCATGGTTGTTCAGGTGTGGGTAAGGGCATTAGGAGACCAGCGGGCTTGCCCATCTGATTTTTTGCCCTGCGACAGTCTGGGCAAGAGAACACATATTGTTTCACGTCGTCCCGTATGCGTGGCCACCAAAACTCATGGGAGACCAGGTTCAGTGTTTTGAAGAACCCGAAATGGCTGGCGGCCAGGTTGTCATGGCAGAGTTGCAGGGCCAATTTGCAGAGTTCTCCTGGGGATACATAGTAGTGGCCTTGGAAGCATAGCGTCTCATGATTACATGTCCACTGACCGGTCTGGCCTACGGGAAGATGCTCCAGCTCTTGCGTCTTTCTCCTTGCCCAGGGGTCGGCTCCTTGTTGTTCCTGAATCCGTTGGCTTAGGTCACCCTGTATGGTGATAGCAGCAAATCGCTCCGGAGAGATGATGGGTTGAGGCAGTGCTGGAGGCTCTAGGCGATCGTATTCCGATTTTCTCAAAAGCGCATCTGCTCGTTGGTTCTGGCCTCTCGGAATGTAAGTTACCTTGAAGTCGAACTGGGAAAAGAACAGGGACCATCGTATTTGCCGCTGGTTCAAGGTCCTGGCGGTCCTTAAATGTTCTAAGTTCCGGTGGTCGGTTCTTACTTCCACGGGGTGTCACGCCCCTTCCAAATGGTGTCTCCATGTCTCAAATGCCACCTTGATGGCCAGGAGCTCTTTGTCCCAAATGGTGTAGGCCTTTTCGGCTGGGGTGAGTTTCCGGGAGTGGTAAGCACAAGGGCGAAGGGTGCTGGTCTGGGTGTCAGCCTGGAGCAAGATGGCACCGACGGCTACATCGGATGCATCGGTTTCGACAACAAACGGCCGGAACAGGTCTGGGTGCCTGAGGATAGGCTCAGTGGTAAAGGCTAACTTGAGCCTATCGAAAGCGCGTTGTTCCGTGTCTCCCCAATGAAACTTGGTCTTCTTCCGGAGTAGGTTTGATAAGGGTGTGGTTAGTTCTGCGAATTGAGGAATGAAATTCCGATAGTAATTAGCAACCCCAAGCAGTCGTTGGATGTCCTTGGCCCGACGTGGAGGCTGCCAAGTTTGCAACGCCTCCACCTTGCCTGGTTCCATGGCAATGCCGGTAGCGGAGATCCGGTGTCCCAGGAACTCTCCGGTTTCGCAGGCAAATTGTCACTTCTCCAACTTGGCGTAAAGGTGGTGTTCCCACAATCGTTGCAATACAGTGCGGACCTGCTGTTCGTGGTCGCTCGGAGAGGATGAAAAGATCAGAATGTCATCAAGGTAGATTATCAGGTAGTGGTCCAGAAGATCCTTGAAAATGTCATTCATGAAGTGCATGAAGACCGCACGGGCGTTAAATAGTCCAAATGGGATGACTGTAAACTCGTAGTGGCCGTAGTGAGTACGGAACACAGTTTTCCACTCATCGCCCTGTCGGATACGGACCAGGTTGTACGCTCCCCTCAGGTCCAACTTCGTGAACAGGCGAGCATTGTGGAGCCGTTCCAGGAGCTCTGGTATCAGAGGCAGGGGGTACCGGTTCTTGACAGTGATCTCGTTCAATTTCCGGTAATCACAACACATCCTGAGCTCGCCTGATTTCTTTTTGACGAACAACACGGGTGCAGCCATTGGAGAGGTAGAGGGTCGGATGAATCCCCTCTGGAGGTTGGTGTCAATAAAGTCATTTAGGGCTGCTCGCTCCGGTTCTGATAGAGAGTATATCTGGCCTACTGGGAGCCTTGCGCATGGGACCAGGTCGATAGGGCAGTCGTAAGGCCGATGTGGGGGAAGTTGGTCTGCCTCCCTTTCATCAAAAATGTCCGCGTAGTCCCGGAATTGTGCAGGGAGCTGGGGTTTTGGGGTGACCGGTTGTAATGCGGCAAGAGTGTTGCTGGCATGGGCGACGCAACTTGGGTGGGAGAACACGACCTTCCCTGTTGTCCAGGTGATTTGAGGCTCATGTGTCTGGAGCCACACCAATCCCAGCACGAGGGGGCAGTGGGGTGTTGTAACCACATAAAACTCCAACCACTCCCAATGGTTCCCTACACACATTAGTATGTGCTGGGTGGCGGTGGTCACCGGACCGGAACGGAGGGTGCGGCCGTCTATTGTCTTAACCACCAGCGGAGGATCCACCTCGTGTTGGGGAATTCCTCACTTTTTGGCAAACCCAATGTCCATGAAGTTAAAGGTAGCCCCCAAGTCTACCATGGCTTGGACCCTCAGTGTAGGATCCGTTGGCACCTGGAGGGTGACCGTGATGGAGAGGTGCTTGGGGGGACCCGGAACGGGCAATGGTGCCTGGCTGGACGCCAGCTCGGCCCAACCTAACTGCCCATTTAGGCCGGGCCGAGTCCGTTTCCCGACAAGGAGGCAACTGGAGACTTGGCGGGACAATTTGTAGCATGGTGACCCACTCCCCTGCAATACAGGCATAGACCCTCCCAACGGTGGTGGTCCTTCTCGACAGACGTGAGGTGGGGTCTGGCACCCCCCAACTGTATCGGCTCCTCTATGGCTCGAGGATGCGGGATGAATGGTGGGGGCTGAGCGACCTGCTGGGATGGCTGCGTGTCTCCCATAGACAGCTGTTGATCCATGGCTGCTTGGTTGTCCAGGTGACAGGCAATACCCGGCAAGGGAGGAATAACAGGAATAATAACGCTTCCTTCCTTCCCAGTGGAAGTGTGGCCGGAGACAATCTGTCCTGTTCCAACTAAGGCTGGACACGGAAGAGTTGCTGAAATTAACTTTATTTACACGGTTACACAAGCAGCCCAATTTATACTGTCCTCTTCTTCTTCTGCAGGCTGTACCACAACAAGTCCGGAGAACGTTCCTGGCCCAACCGGAAGGACCAGAGAGGGTGCAGGCGCTGTGGTAGATGCTGCAGCCGGTGGCGATCCAGAGGTGACAGGCAAGGTGACCACGGGCGTGGAGTTAGCTTGGCTGTCGGGCTGGAAGTAGACCGGGGCCCGAGAAAGGCAGCCCACTGGTGATTGGCGTCAGCTGGGCTTGGCTGCTGGTCTGGGCTAGTGGCCATCTGGGTAGACCGGGGCCCGACAAAGGCAGCCCACTGGTGACCAGCGTCGGCTGGGCTTGGCTGCTGGTCTGGGCTAGTGGCTGTCTGGGTAGACCGGGGCCTGACAAAGGCAGCCCACTGGTGACCGGTGTTGGCTGGGCTTGGCTGCTGGTCTGGGCTAGTGGCCATCTGGGTAGACTGGGGCCCGAAAAAGGCAGACCACTGGTGATCGGCGTTGGCTGGGCTTGGCTGCTGGTCTGGGCTAGTGGCCATCTGGGTAGACCGGGGCCCGACAAAGGCAGCCCACTGGTGACCGGCGTCGACTGGGTCTGGAGCGGAGGGCAACGGAGCAGTGGTGGCTCGGGCAGTCGGGAGAGGAGCAGGCAAGGTGGTGGCGCTTACCCCGGTGCTGGCTTCTTCCACAGGAAACAAGGAGGGCTCCGAAGGACGTCCTGGAACTGGAATCTCGCGGGACGGAGGTGCGGTGACAGGAGGAGGTTCGGGCACGAGGCTTGGCATGGCGGCGAGGCAACGCAGGGAGTCAGGGTCTGGCACGGCAGCAGGGCTGGTTGGTGGAGGCGTCCTTCCTTCTGAGCCTCTGCCAATCAGCGTCTCCATTTCTTCAGCCGGGTTCGCGCCAAGCCTGCTGTTTCCGGGGGCTGGCTCCTCTTCCGGATCGGACTCCAGCATGTCGGCCGGCAGCCAGGTAAGTGGCGCAAACCTTACATTACCACTCGGTCGCAGACGCTGTCTACGAACTCCTGGCTACAACTCACTGTCTGGAGGACAAATGGGTCAATTCTCAGCGTTTTCCTTAATCTGGAAAAACACTTGGGGCTACAGAAAAACCAGTCTGTGCCCAAAAAAACCCATCACGTTGCCAGCTCTGCCCGTGGAGCTCACAGGCAAAGTTGTTCAGTCAGCCATTTTCCACAGGAAGCCCAGCTTACATGACTATTTTCACGACTGTGAAAAACCCTAATTCATTGATGTTTATGAAAAATTATATCCCATCCTCCTAATGCCGATGCACTATTCAGAGTGATGTCTTTCACAGGGATTTAACAGAAGCAAGGAAGGTAGGCCACCGGCAACCTATTGAAATACAATTACATAATAAAAGATAGTGCACTCGCACACACCTTTCTCAGTGACTTTATACCCAAGGTAAATGCAAGAACCTTGCATTCTCCCAAGAAGATTTTCATTGAAATGTCATTTAAAAAAAACAACCCCAAAACATTTTCTTTTTCATTAAACTGAAGAGGAATATTGGGGGGAAATTTAGAAGAAATGATCAGCTGAAATGCTTACCCTACTGTACAGTTGTTAGTATGCAGGGGAGGGTGAGTTTTTTTTATATACAGTATGAAGAAGTACAGGTAGTCCTCACTTACCAACTGCCTCAATTAGTGACTGTTCAAAGTTATGATGATGTAAAAAAAAAAAGCTTTGTGACCAGTCCTCACATTTATGACTATCACAGCATCCACAGAGTTCCCCGTTGGGGGAGATGGGCGGTCATATAAATTAAATAAATTAAATAAATAAAAATCAATAAATCCTGTGGTCACAGTTTGCGAGCTTTGCAACTGGCTTGTGACAAGCAGAGTTAACAGAGAACGCAGAAGTAAAATTGCAGGTTGCAGTCACGTGATGTTTTGCTTAACGACTGCAGGTGATTTGCTTAACAACCAAATGGGAAGTAAGGTCATAAAATCATCGCAGGTCACATGATTTTCCCCTTAGTGGAAAAAATTGTGGTTGCTAAGTGAGGGCTACCTGTATATAATAATGGGAAACTCTACTTAGGTAGCATATTCCTAATACCTAGATTGGGGACTGAAGACTTTTTTAGATGGACAGCAGTTTGAAAGCAGCACCACTACAAATTGTACTGTACATGAACGGTGTCCTTTACCTTTAAAATGAAAAAGATTTACAACAGATGCCACTCCAGTTCCCCATTTGAGATTCATTTTTCTTTTGTCACACTGTCACTGATGGATAATCATTTTTCAGATATTTGAAAAATACAAATCCTAAAAAAAAACCTGCCTATACAGAAGTGGAATAAATACCTCTGACACATTATCATCAACATCTGGAAATAAGTAGCATGTGGACAATTTGGAAAGATTCTTAATATGTTAAAAAGCAAATGGCTGCCTCCTTATTTGGGAATAGGACTACCTGAGTAGAGCAAAGCTTAGTTTCAAGTAAAACAACAACAACAACAACAACAACAACAACAACAACAGAGTATTAGGTTCTATGCAGAGGTATCTGCAATGATGGACACTAATTTAAAAATGGTGGGCACAACTAGGTGATCAGAGTCCTACCTCTGTTAGTGTGCGTTGCACTGATGTAAGAAGAGACGGGGATTCCCTTTTGAAGCCTGTGACTATCTCTGCAGATACCTCTGGTTCTATGGCTACAAAATGTGATTGTTAATCATTGTCAGTTTATAGCAATGTTTTACTATCCTTTTTATAATCTTTGTACAGGAATTCTTCCAGAGGTTAATAATAATTAGATTTTTGCGCTTGATACACAGAAAATAAAAGCACAGATCTCCAATGGTCAAGTGAAATATTTACATTTTAACAGTGAATGGATTTAAATAAAGCCCTTAACTCCTTTCCCCCCCTCCCTAGATTTTTTGAGCCATATTGTTTTTTTAAAGACCTGATTGAACAAAAACAATTATTTATGCATTACTACCCAGCCTATTTGGATGTGAAAATGCTTCTAAACCTGTGTCAAAGAGAAAAGCAAAAGTAGAAATCACACTGTTTGGTTAATGAGCCAAAAAAAGGAAGCGTGAAGGTGAAAAGATGGATTCTAGGTTAGAGTGACAAGGTGAGACTGTATCTTTGTCACACTTATTGTGGTGGTAGAAACTTGAAGCATCACTGTAAAATCAGTACAGAACAGAGCTGGGTTTTCCTGGTCCAGGAGTGCAAGTGCACCCAGTCTTATGGCCTCTTGATGTGGGAGGTACAACTTGCTGTGGAAGCATTTAACTGTTTTATGAGTGTCAGAAAAACCAAGCTGTTTATTCTACAAACATCTGCTTCTCAATTGCTCCCCCCCCCACCAAAAAAACTTGTTAGTATCTTGATGTTGCACACTCTACTCTTTCCAAATCAAACTTCTTGGGATTGCCTTAAGTAAAGCTTGTGGAAATAGGTTTAATAAAGCTAGTGTAAAGCAGGAAATAACTGAAACAAAGACTAAAACAAAAATCTCCAGGGTGAAGGTATCTACAGACTCTTTTTCTCCTCTGCCCTTGTTCAAAGTCTGCTTTGAATCAGCCCTGACTCCCCGTGACTTTATGGGCATATCTATATACGTACATTTCTTGGCAACAATATGAAAATGGGTTGCCAATGCTTTCTTTGGGATTGTTTTTCAACTTCTTAGTCTAACCTGGAGCCCTGGTGTTTTCCTATTCAAGAGCTAATCAGACTCAACTCTGCTTAGATGTTGGCAATTGGCCATGCTAAGCTAGGGCTTACCATCTAGTTGGGAGCTGCGCAGGACAAGCTCTGTACCAGTAACCTGGAATGGCCTCTGTTTTCCCCATTCCTCTGTGAATTCCTGCTTGTTCCACATTGGTCTGACAGCCTTCATCCAGGCACATTGCTTCTCAACCAGCTTCCTCAATGCTGGTCCTACCATGATGCAGAATGAAGTAACTGGGAGATAACAGTGTCAGCCTCCTGTACAGAAGGTTCTTTCTAGAGGATGGAGCAATGTATGGCACATAAGCTATTCTATACTCCTAACCTTCTCTGGTATCTTGTGGACGATATAGGTTATTACTCTATTACCAGCACTAAAGCAAGTTTCATGGTCAGTCCAGTAAGCTTTTGGTCAAGGAGGAAAGATCTGACCATTGTCTTGGGTGTCAAAAGGTCTGTATTATCTCTTAGCTTACCTATCTACCCAGCACTCTGTCTCTCTCCTCTTCACTCCTCCCTTCCTTTCAGCTTCTGCTGGATTTTTCAGCCAAGTTGCTATCTTCTTCACCCATCTTTCTCCAAGCATGTGCTTCTGTCATGTCACAACAGAAATAGATATGTATCTTCAGAGGTGTCCATTGAAAATTGCATAAGGGACATCTTCTTTAGCACACAAATGCTACCCTTCTTTCCATAACTGTATTTTTTGCCTGAAATAGCCAATCCCTATTTGTATAAGTAGAATGATGGCTGTACTTTCATATAGGTAGGAACTACAACCTACAATTTAAATATACATACCTTCAAAAGATGTCGTAATATGTGATCTGCAAGCATATAATGATAGTAAGCACATATGTCTAGATTAAAAACAAAACAAACTCTGCAATTTTTAATTAAAACACACATTCCATAACGGTTGCTTATCTGTATAATCCCAGGGATTCAAATCCATTGTGTTTTTGCCACATGGTCCCATTTCTCTGTTATGTGATATATTTCCTGTCAAAATGTTTGCATTGCTGTGCAGCTGACTAGATCAACCTAGATCAACTTTTTTCATAGACTGAAAAGTCATAATAATATGCTTCGGACTTGATTTACACATTCCTTCTTTAGCCTTGACATTGATAGACTGAAGCTCTGGTCCCTTCAATCATAGTGCTATGTTTTCTCAAGGTCATGTGTAAACAGTTCCTCATTCTGGATGTTCTGTGAGTTATTAGGATAAATGAGATTGAATCACACTTACCCTTCTTTGGTATAAAACTTTTCCTAACACATGTTTGATTTATACCAATCTGACTAACTAATTGAAGTGAAAATGTGATCTCATAGTCCAGATGTGTGCAAGACTGGATCTGTGGCAATTCACCTGTCTCTCTTGAGCCACACAAACTGTACAGTCAGAAGAATATAAAAAAGTCTAAAAGATAGCTTTCAATGCAAAGTCAATTCTAGTAAAATATTTAGGAGAAGTTAAACATCTGTGACATTTGCAGTAGGTAGATCAACCTGGTGTTGTTTATATGTGTTGGAAGTAGAAATCTAACAGTTCTGGAGGTTATCAGATTGGAGAAAGCTGCAAGAGACTGATGCTCTCCTTGGGCCCCATCTTTTTGGGTTTTGAGAATTCCTTTTCTTTTGTTGTTTATTCGTTCAGTCGCTTCCGACTTTTCGTGACTTCATGGACCAGCACACGCCAGAGCTTCCTATCGGCTGTCACCATCCCCAGCTCCCCCATGGTTGAGTCCGTCACCTCCAGAATATCATCCATCCATCTTGCCCTTGGTCGGCCCCTCTTCCTTTTGCCTTCCACTTTCCCTAGCATCAGCTTCTTCTCCAGGGTATCCTGTCTTCTCATTATGTGGCCAAAGTACTTCAGTTTTGCCTTTAATATCATTCCCTCAAGTGAGCAGTCTGGCTTTATTTCCTGGAGTATGGACTGGTTTGATCTTCTTGCAGTCCAAGGCACTCTCAGAATTTTCCTCCAACACTACAGTTCAAAAGCATCTATCTTCCTTCGCTCAGCCTTCCTTATGGTCCAGCTCTCGCAGCCATAGGTTACTATGGGGAATACCATTGCTTTAACTATGTGGACCTTTGTTGTCAGTGTGATGTCTCTGCTCTTAACTATTTTATCAAGATTTGCCAAGATTTGAGAATTCCTAGCTCAAAACAATCAACAAAGCTAGGATGCAGATTAAAAATGGTTATAGCAGGTATATTTCTGCATGTCAGACTGGTCTTAAAAGCACAATTAGAATTCTAGAGCAAAGCTGATGATAGTTGAGGAACTAGGAGCCACAGGAATAGAGGAACAGAAATTATAGCTTCTATTCACCTCATTCTCAGAAATACATGACATTTCTATGTAATTCTCACCATGTACTGACCATCTTTGTAGATTAAAAATAAATGTCTTTACGGAGATGGTAGAAAGAGAGAACTCCAAGATGCATTTTGTCAAAAGAAGTCAAAAGAGAAGATGGGATGAGTTTGAAAAGGAATAGCCTAAACCAGCTCATTTCTAAGCCAACCAAAATTAAACAGTAGGAGGAAAATCCTCTGCAGATTTGTACAGCACAGCAATAGCCTTTATGCTTGGAAATTTATGGGCCATGGATAGTTTATAAGAAACGATGTAGTTCATCAGCGAGCCAAACTGATGGAACACATGGGAGCATTCTGCACAGGAAGTTGAGTTTTGGAATAATACTTACTTTGATAGAGTTGTTTTGTTAGCTACGTAAAAACAGTAGGGAAGCCAATGACCACTTACGCTTCAAGCATAAATATATATTTATAAGTCACCCAGCTGCTTAATAGAGATCCCTAATGTTTTCACAAAGTAGATCTTATCCAAAGAACAATAACATCAGAAGACAGCAGCAACGGCCAAGAGCTGCTCCAGGCAGCAGTTCGATTAATCAGACCCAAGTACTTTGGAAATAATGAAAAACTACTTAGGCTGCAGTCCTGGACATGCTTACGAGAGAGTAAACTCTGTTGAACAGAGCGGCACTTAATTCTGATAGACACGAGTAGGCTTGTGAGTGTAAGCACCAGATTTGAACCACTGTATGGAGCACAGTAGACCATTTAACCTTAGAAGTTCCTGAGAAGGAAACCACATCTGGCTAAAATGTTTATTAAACACAAATTATTATGGTATATGTAATTACAAGTTGATGCTATACAGATTACAGCCTTCTTCTATCTCATACCCTACTTTGTTTAAGTTGGGCTTACAGTGAACAATTTAAACAAGTTAGCTAAGTCTGGAATCCAAGGGTGTCTAAAAGACATCTGTATGTGCTTTGAAGGTTTTGGAAATTGTAGCTCTGTCATATATTGTTCTGAAGTGGTTCTGTGCTTTCAGCAGCAGCTCATTTTCCAAATGAAATGGGGAATCTTGGCCAATTCGATTCAGGCTGATTAGTTTTTCAAGTCTGTCATTTTTGAATGAAATTCATTTTCAGCTGAGGAAGGAGGAGGTGTTGGCGTCAAGGATAATGTTTTGCTTGGTATAATGTTAAATGTTACAGTAGATATACTGTACCTTGTGCTGGAACATTGGAACATAACAATGAAGTGGGGTTGGGACCAAAATAATACGAATGTGCAGTACCAAAATACTAGATTTGGGCTGACTTCTTAGCCATTTTTACATTTCTAGATCCTGTTAAAAGGTTAGTATGTCTCATGAAATGATTAAAACAAAACAAAAAAACCAGCTAGCAAAAGCAAAGCAAAAGCAGGCAAACAAAGCCTACTGGCTAGAACTTGCAATAATGCGTTTTATAATGATGTGAATTAAAATGCAATTCTTTCAGTAAAACAACCAAATCTGATTCATGAATGTGATGTCTGCCATTTCTGCCAGTTGTAGTTTCAGTCAACGTAACCAGAAGCCATTGTAGGCATGAACAGAGTGGTATTTTTTTCATTTTAATGTTTGAGGTAAGTTTTTTTATGCAGGAAGTGTGCATATGAAATTTATTTATGTATAGTGGAAAAAAAATATAAAGCATCTCTCATGGCTTGTTTTCATATTGGATTGTTTGGGCTTCTCATCCCTGTTCTCTTGTTTCAATTCTGCACATTTCTTGTTTCACCAGAAAAGAACTTTAATTTAATTCTTCCTCTAAATAAAATTATACTGTAAAAGCCATTTTACTCTTTACAAATAGAAGAGATATATTTTGGGGTCTATCCAAATTTCTGATCTGTTTACCAAGGGGGAAAAATACAGTTTCCCTTGATGCTTCCAAACCTTCTCACGTGGAGGTTAAACAGGAGGCGGCTCATTAAATTTGACCAGAGAACTGGAAAATGAGATTTCACACTCCTGGGACAGAGAAGCTGGCATGTTTGGGGTTTGACAAAACCTTTTAGAAGTTATTTGGTAAGTTGTGTGCTTGGCTCATGAAATATTGTGGAGTGTAGGTGAAAATATGATTCCAAGTATTCTACAAGGGGAGATAATTGAGTTTATCTACTCAATCAAAGGATACATAAATGCAGTATTTATGTTGGCTGGATGTGCTTGTTAAATTATCATCCTTTCTCTGCTATGTTTTTGTTTTGCGTTCAGTAAAAAAAAATAGTTATTATTTCTTTGGACTTTCTGACGGAACTTTTTAGTAGAATTGAAATTGCATTAAATACATCCACACAACATTCTGAGGTAAGAGAATGTGAATCTAGAAAAGAAACGTGTAAAATCTTGCAAGATGTAAATCAAAGTAGAATAGTTGATTGATGTATTTTTGAGCTTCCATTTAAGAGTTTTGTCATCATGGTAGATAATCCAGGGGACTAAAGATCATGTATTCTAAAAGTTAATTGATAACTTCTGCCCTTGGATTGATCTAGCAGGTTCTGATGCCAGTACAATTGCTCTTACTGTATTTCATACTGACCATGACATCTCATCGCAGATTACATGTGCTGAGAATTTTCTGGCTGTGCACTTGCCTTGTCTCCTTCATTGGGAACAGAGAAAATGGATGATGGAAAATACCCATGCATACATGACATTTTCTTTCAGATTGGAAATAGCAGAATTTGTTCATGATAGTCGTAACTTCCATAGGTAATCAAGTAGGGAATACCTTCAGGAAGCCATTAAATTCTAATAATAAGGGCAATCTCTTCCCATGCTGCGTATGCCATGTGAACAAACCAGAATTATGGTAAAACACTTTTATCATTATAGACTTTGACTAGCCAGGCTTAAGCCAGTCTGCACAGAACTCTATACAGCTCAGCACTTACATTTGAAGGTTGTATACAAACTCAGGTTCTCCTTTCCCTTCACCTACATGAGTACATGTGGAAGTACCATGAGGGAGGTTTGCACAAAATGAGCAAATGATGCCATCTCATAATACTTCTCCAGACCTGCATTCTTTTGTTCTGCAACATAGTTTTTCTCTGGCACTCCCTCTGATGCTCAGGAGAAAGGGTTATATGCCAAATGCAATGCTTTTTCATCTGCTCGTATATGTTCTTGGAAACATATGTTGGAAAGTAAATGGGAAAATTGATGCATTTGAGCCTGAATAGATTGAATACAGGATGATAGATAAGTAGGTAGGTAGGTAGACAGATAGATATGATAGACAGATAGATAGAGACAGACACGATGCTAGATAGATAATAGATAGATATAGATATAGATCGGGGTCCCCAACCTTTTTGGCGCCAGGGACCAGTTTCAAAAGACAATTTTTCCGCGGACTGGGGGGTGGGGTTTCCGGGATTTCCGCAGACCGGGGGGTGGGGTTTGCGTGCGGGAGCCAATTGCGCACATCGGGGGTGGGATTTGTGGGCGAGAGCCAATCACAAGCACCAGGGTGGGGTTTGCGGGCAGGAGCCAATCACACGGAAGGGGGCGGGGTTTGTGGACGGGAGCCCCGTGGCCTTGTTCCTTGTTTCTTGTTCCTAAGCCACGGCCCACAGGTTGGGGACCCCTGATATAGATGATATAGATATAGATATAGATATAGATATAGATATAGATATAGATATAGATATAGATATAGATATAGATATAGATATAGATGATATAGATATAGATATAGATATAGATATAGATATAGATATAGATATAGATATAGATATAGATATAGATATAGATATAGATATAGATGATATAGATATAGATATAGATATACAGTAGATATAGATATAGATATAGATAGAAAGAGGACTCTTTTAATCAAAATTCATTGAGATTTTATGGGTTTTGGATTCTTTTAAATTGTTATTCCCAGAACTCAGGGTGCTCTTGACATTATATTTAACTCAAAGCACAAGGTGAATGCACATTTCCAATGGAATGCAGAGTTTCAAATTATGCTACAGAAGATGCATTAGGGGAGATGCCCACAGTGTTTAGTTTACATACTACAATAGCTCATTATTAATTAAGAACATTTGCTACTCAAGCACAGAAACACACCCATAGGATAGAGCCTGTCCTGATGTTTTATTTAATTTAGGCAGGCTTTCCCAATCTGTTATCCTCTGGATATCTTGGGCCTGCAAATCCCCACTTTCCAAAGGCATCCAAAGTTATAGGAATTCTTCCAATATCCTTAGTTGTGTTTCTGGATATTTGCCACTTAGAGCTCCTTTTGATGTTCTATAGGAGAAAATCTAGCAGGCAAAACATGAATATTGCATGTACCTAATCCTGCATCAGATTGCACTTGTCTATATTTTTGTGTCAGGAAAACAAATTCCATTGCAGCTCTCCAGCTCATGAACATGTAGTGAAATAAAAGCATTTTGAATTTCCATGTGATGGCATTTTTTTAAAAACTAAGTAAGGTTTCTTGGGTCAAGAAATGGTCCCTTTTGTAATGGCCTTTAGAAAGGAAGTAACTGAACAAATCAGTTTGATCAGAGTGTTTCTGCTCGTTATGTATAATGAAATCTACATTAAAGCTTTTCACCAGTACATACAACCCTGAGTTAAAGCTTTAGTTAGCCTAGGTGATGGATTACAATTGAGAATGTTAATGTTATTGAAAAGAACACTTTTAATGTATGTTGCTATAATATAAATAAGGTCATCAACATTAAATGGGATGTCAATGACCTACGAAGATCATAAAGTAAATAAAAGTTCTTAAAATAAGCATGTAACCATAATACCTCTGGGATTGTCATGTATCAAAGACATTTGTTTATATGAAGGAAAGAGAGAATGACTTACTGATAATGTTGTTTGTCATAAGACTACATCTAGGCCCATCAGGCCACTGAAGTTTATCATGATGAACAATGGAATGCCTATTTCTTAGAGGAGGCAAGAGGGACAGAATCTGATTCATTAAATCCAAAAACATATTACATAATATTACAAGTCCTTGGGCTAATAACTTCAGGGCCAAATCCAAACAACTGCCATTCAGAATCAGTAATCTCACTGAATCCTGTCCAAGAACACACCCAATCCAAAGGAGCCACAATTGGCACAGACATATTGCTGATAAACTTCTTGGCTACCAATTCTCTTACAAGCCACTTTGCCAACTTACAGTATATATTCTTATTCTGAGAATTAGAATTTCAGAAAATGGTTAATAATTTACATTTATATAAGGGGGCAGTGCTGGTCCAAGGCAGAAGTCCCACAAAGGCAGGTTGGGAATTCTAGCCACAGATGCAATTTATTTACTGAAAGCATTTGTATACCACTTCTCATTTAAAATATCCCTTAGTAGTTTACAGCTTTGGATTTAGAAGGCCCCAGGCTGAAAGTTTAGTTTAGAATTTAGTAATATCATAAATGTAAAGCTACTATAACTTGGCTTTATCTTTTGCAGTAATTTAAGGGGGATGAGGTTATCAGATATCTCAGTGACTTCAGAGTCCCAGGATGCTGTCGCTTCTGACCTAAGATGCATGTGTCCAAACAGCACACACATGTATTCCATACTTTGAACTGAAATTTGCTACACACCAAAATGGAGGTGGCTGAAAAACAGTGCACTGTCTAGAATTTGCCTCCAGAAATGGCAACTTCACATCAAATCATGTCAATGCTTAGCCTACATAGCACACGAAGCTGTCTGCCAAAGAATTAAGTGGTAGTCATTTCATACCTGAAAAATGAAGACTAGATTTCCTAAACCATATTTGCAAGGATATTTTAATTGATTGACTTTTTAAAGAAAGTATAAAATACGGGTTCATATCCTAATTTCACTGAAATTTCATCTTTCAGTGCAACATTATTTCACTGAAATTATTCAAATTACTGAATCAAATTATTCAATGAACCTCTGAATAAACCATAACTGACACTAAGCAAAAAGCTGACAGGTAAGAGAAAAACAAGGATGAAAATGCCTCAAAGTTCAGTGACAGCCTTCTTTTCACAATTCCTAATTAAATTAACTTTAACTTAATACACATGCTTTACTTTCTGAAGCTCTCCAGTCCTGTGCCTCAATTCAAAATAGGTCCATGAAAATTCACCAGTCAGACTTTCTTCAGTACGTCTGCTGCTTTGTTATACATTGTAAGATTATATGTATGTACTGTATGTATGTATGTATGTATGTATGTATGTATGTATGTATGTATGTATGTATGTCAGGGGCGCGATGGCTCACTGGTTAAGACACCAGGCTTGTCTATCGGAAGATCGCAAGTTCGGAGGTTCAAATCCCTAGCCCCGCATGACGGAGTGAGCTCCCACACTAGCTCCAGCTCCTGCCAACCTAGCAATTCGAAAGCATGCAAATGCAAGTAGATGAATAGGTACCACTTCGGTGGGTAGGTAACAGCGTTCCGTGTGTGTCATGCCGGCCACATGACCGCAGAAGCGTCTTTGGACAACGCTGGCTCTTCGGCTAACAAACGGAGATGAGCACCAGCCCCTAGAGTCAGACACGACTGCACAAATGCAGAGTCGGACATGACTGTGCAGGGGAAAACCTTTACCTTTACCTTTACCTTTACCTTTACCTTTACCTTTACCTTTACCTTTACCTTTACCTTTACCTTTACCTTTACCTTTACCTTTACATATATATATATATATATGTGTGTGTGTGTGTGTGTGTGTGTGTGTGTGTGTGTCTATGGATGGGGGGGCATGGGGAGGTCACCTATGGTGGTGATGAAGCTGACCCATGGGAAGGGGGAGTATTTAATCTCCCATTGCTGATAGGTTAAGTGTATCTTAGAGCAGGACAAGGAGCCAGCTATGAAGGGAGCTTTTCGGTTAAAGATAAATGAGTTCCCTTCCTTTGCAAGGCCATTCCCTCGGCTACCTGATTTCTTTCTGACATCCTGGCAGCCACTTCAGTTTGTCTCTCACTGTGAGACAGTCAGCACCACACTCCTTGCACTGCAGGAAAAACAAACCCACCCCAACCAAGTAAAACACTTGGAAAAACATTGTCATGAATTGTGGTTCACTTGAAAGTTATATATAAAGACCTTTTAAAAAAGGAAGGAAGAAAGGAAGGAGACCCATGGGGAAACAGGCACTCTTTATTCAAGTGCCTTTAAGCTTCTTTAGGGGTGCTGGTACAGAAAATGCATGTAAAATATTGGGAACAAGAGGGACAAAATGAGTTGAGTGCAAGCTAGGCTAATTTGACCTTGTCCAGAGAAATGTGCAGGATTGAAAATGTAACTGCCTCTAATTGGGCCAGAAAACTGGTTTCCTCTTCCTCAAAGAAAGAAGGGTGGCCCAATGGCAGTGATGCTTCTGAAGAGCCTGGCAGATGCAAAAGCTCTTCAAGGGAATGAAATTCTCGAGATTTGGCTCTTTAGCAACCTCACCCTTCAATTCTAGTATGTGAGCGGCAGCTTAGATAAGACAATGAAATGGTTTGTAGTGCTGGTAGTGGTGGTGGTGATGATGATGATGATAGTCCTTCACAGCATGATGCGCCGTAGCATCATAGATGATGATGATGTGCTGTGTTAGTCATTCACAGCAAAAGCACCAAAGGGTCTTGGGGGAACATTAGGGTTAAGAAATGTTCATACTTCCAGCCCACTCCTAACACTTAATTCTACAGTGCAAAGAAGTCCTGTCATTGGATCCCAGTAAGCTCCAGCTGAGAGAGCCAGTTTGGTGTAGTGGTTAAGGCACCGGGCTAAAAACTGGGAGACCGTGAGTTCTAGTCCTGCTTGAGGCACAGAGCCAACTGGGTGACCTTGGGCCAGTCACTCTCCCTCAGCCCTAGGAAGAAGGCAATGGCAAACCACTTCTGAAAAACCTTGCCAAGAAAACTGCAGGGACTAGTCCAGGCAGTTGCCAGGAGTCAACACTGATTTGGGCACCAAAACAAACAAACAAACAAACAAACAAACAAACAAACAAATCTCCAGCTGAGCCATCACTTCTCTATCTCTATGGCCCTACTTTTCTCTAGCTCTCAAAGTGGAGCCTCTCAAGGGCTTCTTGTTGATACATTTTGGTTCCACTGTTTTAGTCGAGGAGGGAGCTGGAAGCTCCTTAAAATTAGGGATGGGAACTCCACTTAAGTTTGGAACTCCGTCTCAAGGGAGGTCTACTTTGGCACATGTTAATTTTGTTTTATAAAAACTATAATTTATTTGTTATATTTATTGCATAGATTCTCAGGAGTCACATTTTGGGCATTCCTGCCATGTCAGGAGGAATAATTGCATTTCCCTTCCTTGGTTATTCAGTTAAAGATCCCACTAAACTGGATAAAACAAGGTAAGACGTTTTAGCTCCTTTTTGGAAGCAAAAGTGTGTTGTGATGAAGTAAGCAAAATGGCCATGGTCACAAAATTATTGTCTGACTTCAGCTGACACTGGAAGTAACAATTCTGTTAAACACAGTTTGTTAAATAAGTCACAATTGACTGGGTTCACACACTGTGCTAAGCCATAAACCACATGTTGCCATAAACCACACATTCCCTGACAGCCAGACATGTCTGAGTTGAATCAATATGAAAGCCAACTGAGGCATGCTTGGGATGTAGAGAAATTATCTCAATAATTTACCTTTTTGCCAAGTAGCAAACTGTGTGTGTCTTTTAAAAAAATAAAGGGAGAAGGAGCATCCTGTTCCTGAGCCCCTAATTAAAGGTTGGAGTCTAAAAACAGCTGGAAAAAGTCCAAGGAAGCCAGTAGCAAACTTTTGCTTCAGGCATCTGTTTGTCTCTGAGAAACAGGTAAACAAGTCTAATCAGAAAACAGTGTTGGAATCTTTATTTTTTCCTGTATGTTTGCTGTTTAAGTTTTATTGTCTTTGGCATTTATGTTCTCTGTGCGAGCTTGGTAATTGTACATTTTATGCAATTGGGAATCTCTTTGCAGAAAAAAATTTCTATATTAGTAGCAGACCAATATCATCTTCTGGTCAGCCCAGAGTCTTATATTTCCCTTTGTAGCTTTGCTATGGGAGATCCTATGAAGTCATAATCCATGATTTTATCTTCTTTGCCACTGAATGCTTTACATGTGATTATTTAAAAGGGAAAAGGGAAGTTCTCTCTTTTTAAAAGTTTGATTTTATTTATTTCTTGTGAACTTGGTCTATCTGTCAAAGGGGATGAAGAAGAAGGGATGCTTGTCCCAGCCACAGGACTCAATACTGTGAGGCAAGGGGGTGGTGTTGTAAAATATATGTAAGCTTCTCCCCCTCCCCCCACCTTTTTAAAAAATTGGTCAGAAAAGCACTACAGGCTATGGAGCCCCATCGTTTTGCATGCTGAGATTAGGGAGAAGACAGCAGGTGAGGGGCTCCCTAGCAGAGAGGTAATGGCAGTGAGAACTCCCTGTCTTCACATGAAGGCAGGGGGTAGAGCTCCATGGCTTAGACCTAGAGGGCTTCTGAGGAGACAGAGAAGGAAGAGGAAGTTGAGGTTTACGACCTCAACCCTTTGACCCCATAGGCTCAATTCTCCTGCTACACCACGGTGATAACCACAGTGGCTGGGTACACAGAACATGTAACTGGAGATGCACAAACAAAACCACAATGTGGTACAATTACAGTGTGTGATCCCAGCTACTGAGAGATGGTCCTTTAATTTGTTAAGTCCACTAGAAGAAGAATCCCCAGATCTGGTGCCTTCATCTAAATGATGAAAGCAGTGTTGCACCGTGACGACGCCAGTTCCACCCCTTTCATACATATGTGAGAGATCAAGACAAATATATAAAACAGGAAGAGCTTGTGTCACAATGCTGCAAGGCTGCTTTCATCATTTGACAAAACCAACCCCCCCCCCAACTTTTCCTGCAGATGCCTCTATCTACTACTATAACTTGGAATTACCAAGGTATACAGTACTTGAAAAACAGGAGTGTGTTAAGGGGATTTTTATTCTATGAAAATGTGATTTCAAATATGGTAGGAAGTATTAAGTATTGTAGGAAGTATTAAAGTGCAAGGTACAGTATTTCTGTTCAGGTCTGCTTTGTAAAAAAAAGAAGAAGAAAGAGGACCAACTCCAAAGCAAATCTGGAACCAACCTTGAGCTCTGTGGAACTAGCAGGTTCTTCTTACTCACACTTCAGTCTTCTTACATGTTGCTGTGGAATCGACTCCTGTTTCCAATCACAAAAGTTCCCTTCTTAGCAACATTTTTGTGAATTTTCTTGCAACACAGAGGGCATACGCAAGACATGTGTGAAACATGGTGAGTCTTGCATTTTGCTTATGAAACCACAGATGCTTTTCTAGTAGAAGCTTGCACAATTTTGTATATTCCTTCTTCTGTTGATGTAGAAGCCTTGGAGAAAAGGCATGAATGATGAAGGAATTACAGTCTTTGGGAAATAATAAAGATCTTTCCGTGATTTATTATTTATTTTATTTATTTATTATTTAAATTTGTATCACCGCCCATCTCCTCCATACCTGGGGACTCTGGGAGGTTTTCTTTATTGTTTAAAGGTAAAGGTAAAGGTTCCCCCCGCACATTTGTGCAGTCGTGTCCAACTCTAGGGGCCGGTGCTCATCTCCGTTTGTTAGCCAAAGAGCCAGCGTTGTCCGAAGACGCTTCCACGGTCATGTGGCCGCATGACGTGCGCGGAACATTGTTACCTACCCACCGAAGTGGTACCTATTCATCTACTTGCCTTTGCATGCTTTCGAATTGCTAGGTTGGCAGGAGCTGGGGCTAGTGCGGGAGCTCACTCACACGCGGGGCTAGGGATTCAAACCTCCGAACTTCCGATCAACAAGCCTGGCGTCTTACCCGCTGAGCCACCACGCCCCTTTATTGTTTACTTATTTATTATTTATTTATTTATTTATTTACTGGGCAGATTTCTTTATTGTTCTTGTTATTTTTGCAATTGTCCACATGATTGCCTCCTTCCATCTCCCAGTTTGCCAGAGGAAGAGAGAGAGGTTGTGTTTCAGTAGCAAAGAAGTGAAGTTGTGCTAATTAGCATTAGCAAGCTCAAAGTAGTTAAGAAGAAGCACTAGAATTCTTGCTTTCATTAACTGTTGAATTCTGAATTTGTACATGGCTCTGCAGATAATCAAGAATTTGGGCTTATGGCTGCTGTATAAAAAATCCCAGTAAAACTATACAATAGATTTTGTTTTAAAGAAGAAAAGCAAAGACATTTATGTTAAACATTTTCCATATTCTTCAACTCTTAAATAGTATTCAGTAGTTATGGTATGCCTTTGTAGGATCTAAGATGCCCTATTTCACACAGTGTGATATTTATTTCCAAATAACAATTCACAGGAAAGTATGGGATTAAACATATTTAAAAGGTATCCTTCCTCATATTGCTGCACAGATTTAGGGAGAGCCAGTAGAACCCCACCAACCCTGGTCTTGCCTTACCTTGTACCCAACCTCTCTCTTTCCCTTGTTGACTATATACAGTAGATATCATGGTGGTGATGCTCTTCCATTCCTTCTTTCATGCCCTGCGTGCCTTGCTGTTTGGGGTTCCTTGGAGTGAGACATTTTGTCAGGAAGGAAGTGAGGGTGGAGAAAGACTATTTCATTCTCCTGAGGCTAACATTTCTACAAGTTTGAAAAAAAATGCTCTACAATTATAGCACTACCATTAGATGTTTAGATGTTCCATATTAAAGTGCATATTTTAGGCAAGAATAATGACTTGAAAGAGCCCACTTGCTTCAGATCATCCTAACAGAAGATAGTGTTGGTACATATATTTATGGGATTAGGATTTTGGCCACTTCAGATCCAGTTCCAAATGAAAAAGTGTGAAATTCTGGTAAGATCACATAGATGGAACTTGATGCTGTAATAGGACCTGACTTACTTTACCTCTTAAGCTCATTTTGTTGGAACTCAGCTCTGGTACGTAGGGTCAGGACCTCAGTGGACCACAAACGTGAGCAGAATGACTCAATGAGGAAACTGTTTTGTTGTTCTTTCATTCTAAATCTTGAGCCTCCCTTCCCTTCCCTTCCCTTCCCTTCCCTTCCCTTCCCTTCCCTTCCCTTCCCTTCCCTTCCCTTCCCTTCCCTTCCCTTCCCTTCCCTTCCCTTCCCTTCCCTTCCCTTCCCTTCCCTTCCCTCTCTCTCTCTCTCTCTCTCTCTCTCTCTCTCTCTCTCTCTCTCTCTCTCTCTCTCTCTCTCTCTCTCTCTCTCTCTCTCTCATTCTTCTGCCAGGTTCTTTCTTTCTGCATTTTGCCCTTTCCCCCTGTCATGATGATGTTGACCAGACACAACCCAGATGGCAGACAGCAGAGGAAAAACCCTCTCCATCACTTGAATTCATACACCCATTTAAAGATAAAACACAGGAACAATCCAGCTAAAAATAATCATTCCTTGTTATTTTTTATTCCTCAGGAAAAAAGAAAAGAAAAGAAAGATAAGCTTGCAGTCCTCAACATATTTGCTCATTAGTTAAGAGAAACTCCCAATTAAGGTTAACATTCTGTAGACTTGCTCAGAGGTATGCTCTAATTAAATTAGTGGGACTTATTCCCAAGTTAATAAGTTTAGAATTTGGCTGTAAAAGAGTTTAGAGTGGTAACTAATACTTTTCAAGAACAATTGAAATAGATTTTAACTTCCAGTGTTCCTGCTAGCAATCTCAGACTTTAAAACAAATCAGGATAACTTAGATGATTACAGCTAAGGTGCTCATGTTTTATATAAAAAGTGTGTGTGTGTGTGTGTGTGTATACCAACATGTTAGAAAGGCACACCACATATCTTATTTCACTATAAAAGAAGTGCAATTTATTTTGGCCCTGTGCTTTTCTCCGAGGCCACATACAAAGGTACCCAAGCCTTACATACTGTAGGATCATGTATACATGAACCTTACATGTGAAGTTACACAGCTTCTATATCTGTGCTGGAAAATTTTATGCAGATTAAAGGTTGACAATGGGTTCTGAAGAAAGAGGTTGGTATATTTCTCTTTGGAGAAGTTGTTAGAATTCAAGTAGTTTTTAAAGAGCATGTTGCACTAACTCTTAATAACAAAGGCTATAAAAACAAGATACCTATATGGGAGATACTGCAGTTTCCATTGTGTTGATTCTGATCCTCAAAATTAAGTGCATTCAGTATTCTTATTCTGGTGTCACAAAACTCACAGTGGAGCATTGTCAATTGTCTATCCATTCTCTGTACATCTAGATATAACTTTATGAATAAGTAACATAGATTGAATATTCATACAAAATATTAATATTTTATTAAATATTTGTGAGCTATTCAATAAAGATTTAAATCTGATTTGTTCAAGAAATTAATTTTAATTCTAGTGATTATATGCAATTCAACAGCTGCTCAGAATTAGTAGTTGCCAGAATGCAGCAGAAGTTTTTTGTTTGCCTGTGTTGTGGGATGAATTTGTTTGCTATAGCATTGCTATAAAAACTGTACCTACTTGGCCAACTACATGAGAACTACTTTAGAAAGTTCCCATTTATTGATGATTTTTGACAAATAAGTTGACCTTATCCAGTCCCCAAACTTATCATCAGTTGAGATTGAAAGTGGCAGCAGTTCAAAATCCGAAGGTGTGGGTTTTTGTTTTAAACATTTCATTTAAAAGGGAATATGCTTCTCTCTTTACCGAAGGACTATATCAAATGTCTATAAGCCACATATTTATTTTTGGTTGGTTCCATTTCACTTCCAAATGGATAGGGATGCCACTACTCAAATTCATTATTAGACTGATTTTTAATAAAAGATTTTAGTATGTATGTTGATTCATTCATTGGTATGCCTTTTGCCTAGAAGTAAAAAGTTGGCAATTTGAAACTCAGCAATTTAAAAAAATATATTATTTTTCTTTTCCTGGGTCAGGTGGTTTTTCTCTGGCCTTTTTAAAAAATAACTATATTTCATCATTTATTCAATTACTTTAGGTAATAGGGTAAAACCCTAGACTTATTTTAAGAAGAAAAACTCGGGGACAACTAGCTAGCCCAGGAAAAGAAAAGTACTATTTTAAAAAATTCTTCCAAGTTTTAAGCTAGCAACATAAAACTTCTATATTTTAGACTACAGTCCTAGCCATTGTGTTATTTCAGCAGTATTAATTAAAGGAAAATATAAAAGCTATTATTGTGCAATAGGGTGGAAAGAAATGAAATATTATTTTAAAGGTAGTTGTGTCTGCATATATGAGCATTTTGATCCTTTAACCTTGTATATTTAAATTTAACTTAACTTTGCATGTATCTGTTTGTATCTCTACACACACACACATACACACATACACACATATACATATACATATAAGCAGTAAGACCTGCCCACAGAAAGAAAAGGAACTGGCATATTGCTTTCCTGGAAGACAAACATGGGAAGGCACAGTAGCAGGAATTGTCTAACAGGAGGTGCAGAAGCTTGGAATCTGGACTGAATACCTTGCCAGAGTATCACAATACAAACAGGATTTTCTTAAACTGGCTAAGAGTCAAGCCAACATAACCATAGGACAGGAAGACTGTGGGTGTGCCCTCAGTTTCTTGAAAAGGAACAGGACCTGATGGGTTGAAAGCTTGGATATAAACTGAAGTTCATGGATGTAAATCAATTTTAATAGAACTTAGTAAGGTCAAATAATTAAAAGAGAACTTTTTGGCTATTAGAATTTACATTGCTGTAAATCCAGATGCTTCAGATTCACTTGATTATGAATTCACCTACCTATCCCATGATACATTTTCAATGTGCTTCAAATATTAAGTTTCCCTGACAATTGTCAGTCCACTGTGGAATACTGCATTGTCAATTGCAAGATGTTGCTGTTCACATCATGATTGTTTTTGACAGCAAGATTATGAGCCTTAGGGGAGGGGGGAAGCCCCCCAATCTGTCATCTTGGTAACTAAGAAAAAAATGAAGCCCAGAGTTTTGGGTTCCTTGCGGGGTGAAGGGCAAAAATGCCTCTTTCAATGCACTTGGTGATATATTTCAAGGTGTGATTTATGTGGCCTGACATTGCCTTTAATTTAGCTCATGTTACAAGTCAAGTAATTCGGTCGTTAATGACGTGTGTTTCACATAACATACTGGACAGGCATTCTGACAATTGCTGCTTTTAAACAGGCCCACCTTACATTTTCTTTTTGTCATTGAAAGTGGCCTGCCACTTCATAAACTTAACACAAGGCCTGCTGACTTATCCTTCTCCCCGAAGCCTGTTGCCCAAGTCTGTGAAAGGTCCATGCTGCGATATTCAGTTGTTGTAACCAGATGGGAAGCAAAAGGCACACTACTAGCATTGTGGTAAAGGATTGTGAGCATAAGTCACAGAGATGCAACCACATGCTTTTCTTTTAAAAAGCTAATAAAAGGGGGAAAGGAAAGAGGTTCCTAAAATAATATGCGCGCTCTCTCTCTGGAGGATCTGGCCACTGATGTTCCTTCTGTGTTCAAGTACAGAGATCCAGTAATCCTGAATGCAGAGATGAAAAACGCATCCGACTTACAGATGTATCCAAAGGCTTATGCACAGCCTCTCTTGTCCAACCTGAACAGTTAGCTCTCCCCTTTGGAGCGCTACCAACCAAACATTTAAAAACCCACACTTATGCAAAAAAGTCTAAAAGATAGCCTTCAATGCAAATTCAATTCTAGTAAAATATTTAGGAGAAGTTAAACATCTGTGACATTTGCAGTAGGTAGATCAACCTGGTGTTGTCTATATGTGTTGGGAGTAGAAATCTAACAGTTCTTGAGGTTATCAGATTGGAGAAAGCTGCAACTTCCAGTGGGAAATGGAGGACTGACCAGCTGTGCCCGTGAGCTATGTGGGCAGAACTGGCATCGTGGTAGTTTCTTCGGGCTCAGGCTGGTTTCTCCTGAAGCCCAGGATCGCGTTTCCAGAGTAAGGAAAATGATCAGAATCATCCCATCTGTCCTCTGGACGATGAACTGCAGCCAGGAGATCGTAAACAGTGTCTGCAATCGACCGGTAAGAGTTCGCCGGGAGGCTGGGGTGTCATCATTTCCAAGCCACGCTGTAGCCTTCAAGGGACATTAAGTCCAGCCACCCCATTTCTAAAGCACCCAATTTGTATTTTTTAAAAAGTATTTCTACCCTAAGAGAGGCTTTCTACATTAAGGAGAAAAGAACTCTCTTGGTGTTTATCGTTATTTTTGTGATTAATTTTTCTAAAATTCTTTTTAAGCTTTGGATTTTGCTTACCACCCAATTCCGAGGAGGGTTGGGAGTATATTATTGTTACCCTGTTATTATTTTTGTTCTAATTTTGAAGATTTTAGCATTTTTCCTACATGTTGAATCTGCTGTTCTGAAACTTTCACTTTCCTGCCGCTACTTTCTCTGGGAACTGTCTGTGATCTTATCTTAACTCAGTTTGGAAATTTTCCATTACCTTTCACTTCTGCCGGTTAAGTATCTAGGGGGCGTCATCATTCACTGCTTCAGAAATGGCGGATCTTAACCAGGCTTTTTCTGAACTTCATCGAGACGTGAAAGCAGATATCAAGCAGATTCTTTCTGATTCCTCCCCAGTTATTGTGCAAAAAATTTGGAACATTGTGGAAAATATGTGGTTTGAAATGTACCATCTGGTTGAGGATACTGTCCATGAACCTGAAGAGTCTAACAGCGATGGAAATGTTTCTCCCAAGAGTGAGATTCGGGCTTTTGTTGGAAAACTGAATGAAATTGACAATGCTGAATTGAAGATCTTTAATGGAGAAATTGAGCTGCAAGATATGAGTGAATTTGACTTTTTGATGGAATGTTATGAAAAAGAAGGGGTTTTTATGTATGAGAGGTTTTCTGAAGAGAAGTCTGTGTGTGTGAGGGGAGCAGTTGGGTTGTTTGATTTTTTTAAGAAATTAGCTCTGTGCCCATTATGGGGATATGCAAATATCTTGGTCTATTTTGAAGTGGGTTAAGGGACTAAAATATTTATCTGGATGGTCTTTTGGCTTTGGATGACTTTACTTATCGTTAATGATTGGGATTATGACTATTAAGGTTTTTTTCTTATTTATGTTTTTCATATTCATGTTTTTTGTATTATAATGATAGACAATTTACATGCTTTTTTATTTTTGATCTTTATTACAGTAGACAGGAATGTATAGAATAGTAGTAGGAAGGGAATAATTAAGTAATTGTTATTTTAGGTGAATATATATATATATATATATATATATATATATATATCCTAATCAACATGCCCCCTAAAATAAAAATTACTTAATTATTTATATATATATATATATATATATATATATATATATATATATATATAATTTGATCCCTTTATTATTTTTATAAAAAACTCAAGGCAGTGAACATACCTAGTACTCCTTCCTCCTCCTATTTTCCCCACAACAACAACCCTGTGAGGTGAGTTGGGCTGAGAGAGAGTGACTGGCCCAAGGTCACTCAGCCGGCTTTCATGCCTCAGGCAGGACTAGAACTCACAGACTCCTGGTTTCTAGCCCAGTACCTTCACCACTAGACCAAACTGGCTCTCCATATATACAGTGTGTGTGTGTGTGTGTGTGTGTGTGTGTGTGTGTGTGTGTATGTATATGTGTGTGTGTGTGTGTATGTATGTGTGTGTGTGTGTATGTATGTATGTGTGTATATATATATATATATATATATATATATATATATAAATAAATATAAGCAATGGTACTTAGCGAGTTTTATAATGTGCTAAGGGGTTGATCTGTAGAAATAATGTGATTTTGGTTTAATATAGAGTAAGGGGTTGATCATGGGAAATTGCTGTATATCCTTGATGTTTAAAGTCGGAAGTCACTTCTTTTTGTAATCTATCTAAAAAAAATTCTCTTGTGTTTTCACACTTTTCAGTTTTTCTGTATCTTTTATCTTTTTCTGAAATTTAATAAAATTCTTTAGAAAAAGAAAAGAAAAAAAGATTGGAGAAAGCTGCAAGAGACTGATGCTCGCCTTGGGCCACATTTTCTTGGGTTTTGAGAATTCCTAGCAAAAAACAATCAACAAAGCTAGGATGCAGATTTAAAATGGTTGTAGCAGGTTTAGAAAGAAAAATTTAGAAAGCCTATTTATCATCAGGGTATTTCATGAATTGAGAGCCAGTTTGGTGTAGTGGTTAGGGCACCAGGCTAGAAACCAGGAGACAGTGGGTTCTGGTCCCGCCTCAGACACAAAGCCAGCTGGGGGACCCTGGGCCAGTCACTCTCTCTCAGCCCTAGGAAGGAGGCAATGCAAACCATTTCTAAAAAACCTTGCCAAGAAAAACTGCAGGGACTACTCCAGGCAGTCGTCAGGAGTAAAAAACTGACTCAAAGGCGCACGCGTGCACACACACACACACACACACACACACACCATGAATTGGAGGCAGGTTTCCAGAGGTGGAAGGTTGCCTATAGGCCCCATTGTGTCTATTCCTTTACTGGCTTTTCACCATTTCCAGTAATGTTAAACAACAGACTTTAGGTAACTGGAAGTAAAAGGGGTGTCTGTACAGTTCATTATCAAACTGTTGCAGCTCTGGGAGTTTGAGTTACCATGCCAGGAATAACCACAAAATATCCAACTGTTACAAAGGTGAAGTTAGGAGCATGAGGGAAATAACCAGAGCAACAAGAGGCCTTTAGCCCATGGACCTGGGTAACAGCGCATCACCCATAGCTCTACCTAGTGAGTTATGAGATTTCAATTAGGCTTAGCATATTATTAAGCAGTTAAACCCAGATAAAGGTCATGATCAGTGTGTTGCCCAAAAGAAACTGGGAACGTGGGCTTAAGCCATCTGACAAAATTCACTCCCTCTATGGTAGGACATATAAAAAAAGCTAGGATACCCAGACTAGAGGGCAAATCAAAGACAATCTTTGTTGAAGTGGGATATATAGTAATTTTAATTACACTTATCAAATAAATATCATGTTTATTTTATTACTGATTTTAATTCTGCATTCTATAAAATTGTTTAATACATATTTTTGTTTATTATTTTAACCAACTGTTTTAAACATAAACTGTTTGAGGTTTTTTTTTAAATTGTATTAGATACAAATGTTATCAATAAATGAATAAATATATGGCTTGACTTTTACATGCATACCCCTACACCCCCAGATGCCGTGTTATTTATTTATCTATCTATCAAATTTATATAGCTATATAAATATAGGTGTATTTATATATATACACTCACACACATATATGCAGACACAGACACACACCACTTTTAGTTGAGGTTTACTGCTGGTGACTTCAAGGATATAGAAGTGTTTTGTCACTGCCTTCTTCCATGATATTAAAAAAAAATCTTGGTTTAGTCTAAAGCTCTAGGATTTCCTGACAACTGCCCATCCAAGTATCCAACCTAGCTTAGCCATGAAATTAGCCAAAGTTGGCTAGGTGCTGGCACCTAGCTGAATCTGTCTGTCTGTCTGTCTGTCTGTCTGTCCGTCCGTCCGTCCGTCCATCCATCCATCAATCCATCCATCCATCCATGCATGATAACTCAATTACTGACACTAATATAGTAGTAGCAGTACTACAATAGCAGTGTGAAAAGTAGAGGACTGTTCCACCATGAAATTTAGGGTATGTGCCATCACCATTTTGGAAGGCTGCCTCAACTTTTCTGCAGAGCTTAATTCTCAAGTTTTTGAACTCTATAATTTATACACATGCATAGAGGGAGGAGGAACCTAGTGATCAGCTGATGATGAAGGGCAAACAGTCTCACAACCAGCTTCTGTGATACTCCATAGAATAGATGCTTTGAATGTGTAGAAGCACAAGCACAACACTTCTTTAAAATCGGAGTGTCTTATTTCAGACCTTAATGAGTTGCACTAAATATGTGGCTGCTTTAATAGGCAACTCCTTATAGCAGACACATCTTTTTTGAGGCTGACAGACAAGCCTGCAAGAAGATGCAGCAGCTTTAAAGGGGTGTTGAAAAGCATTTCTTCCAAATCATTTCCGAAGGTGCATAGCCCAATCAGATGCCCCATTCCGCTCCTAGCATTCTGAGCTCTAATTCTGTACATGCACGGAACTGAGTTAGTTTGGGGAAGCTCAGTGGGTCTGACTTGGGGGCAGATTTGTATAGGATTGCATTATTGAACAATTTCCTATTTTGAACAAACATGATACAAGCAGATATCACCAAAGCAGACTAAAAACATTTTGTAAAAAGATTTCAAAATGGTCAGAAGGAAATTGGTGGTCAATGCTCCAGTTTACAGATGATTATATTAAACATACAATCCCACACATAAAAAAATGTTTCTATGCCAGCCTATGAACATCAGCCATTTTACCAATGATTGTATCTTCATAATGAGAATTAATTAAAGTGAAAGAAGAGAGAGAGAGAGAGAGAGAGAGAGAGAGAGAGAGAGAGAGAGAGAGAGAGAGAGAGAGAGAACACCAATGCTCTTTGGAATGTATTTGTTTAAGCAGTAGTTTTCAGTGTGGTTTGGTTTATTAATATTGTATAGGAAATGCTGAACAAAAAGTAAAGAAACGGGGCTTTGCTTACCCAGTAGGGCATTTTAGCACTTACCAAATTCAAAATGAAGTTTAAAGAGACATCTATATACCCCAGCTCTCTTGTTCCAGGATCTTTTCAATCTGTTTGTTTTATTAATACTTGAAATCACATAGTCTTTCTGTGGGCAAAAGCTAGCTAAAGATATTGCTGAGCCTCATCTATTGCATGTGCATATGAACTGATATCTGCACTTTAGTTGGATTATTCCCCATCTAGAAAATGTTTCTTTGTCCCAAATTATGTGATTAATTCCAGACTTTCTCCTTATAATGGACGGACGGACGGACGGATGGATGGATGGATGGATATATACTCTGTGTGTGTGTGTGTGTGTGTGTGTGTGTGTGTAGGGTTTTCCCCTGCACAGTAATGTCCGACTCTAGGGGCCGGTGCTCATCTCCGTTTGTCAGCTGAAGAGCCAGCACTGTCCGAAGATGCTTCCGCGGTCATGTGGCTGGCATGATGTGTGCGAAACGCTGTTACCTACCCACCAAAGTGGTACCTACTCATCTACTTGCATTTGCATGCTTTTGAATTGCTAGGTTGGCAAGAGCTGGGGCGAGTGCGGGAGCTCACTCCGTCATGCAGCGCTCAGGTCTCGAACCGCCAACCTTCTGATCGACAAGCCTGGTGTCTTAACCACTGAGCCATTGCGCCCCTCATATGTATATGTATATGTATATGTATATGTATATGTATATGTATATGTATATGTATATGTATATGTATATGTATATGTATATGTATATGTATATGTATATGTATATGTATATGTATATGTATATATTACTCAGCCCGGACAACGTATTATATGACACTGTAATGTTATTTTAGGATAGTATGCATAATTATGCACAGATTCTTCTTTGTTTCATACCTTTTTCCTTAGTCCATAATTTCTGATATTCAGCATGCCAAATCTTCCAACTGGCAATTAACTAAAGCAATTATATTGAACACACACAAAAAAATATGTGAACTATTTACCTGCCAGAAGTCCCTCTAGACCCAGCATTATATTTACAAACTGTGGTGTTCTTCAAGAATATGATGACTCTTTTCAGCATACATCACAAAAATGCATTTAAGACAAATTGAAAAATGAATGTAATTGCTGTTCAGTGTTTAAGAGTGTTGACTTCCTTAAGATGTGTATTCCCAGTGGCAGGAAGGATGATGGCAGAATGCAAGTGGAGTATCAGGAGGTGATAAGGGCAGAATTCTTGTGGTTTTAATAGGGCACCTTCCCTAACACCTTTCAGGTCCTGGGATAAGACCAAAACAGCATAACGTGGTCAACCTGGGGTAGTAATAATAAGGGGCATTTTGAGGGACTGTAGCTGTGGCTTAAACTCACCTTTCCTGAACAAGGTTTCAATGTTAAAACAGTGGCCATGTGTCCTATATTTTGGAAGGGAGGCCTGAGGGAATACTGGTGTATTTGAAGGCCTCTCCAGTCCATGGGATCGCAAGCGAAGTTGGGTCTAGAAGCCACCCTTCAATACTTAGCACTGCTCTTTCTTCCAAAATGAAGGTGACTATTTCTAAACCAGACGTCAGCATAAGCACAATTTCACACAGATTTCTATCTTTGGGCGTGATGCATTTCCTCCCTGATTGGAGATGCATAAATGGCCACTCGAAAGGGGAAAGGGTCTCAGATAGCAAAAGGCATCTGAGTTGCTGCCAGCTAGAATAGAAATTACAGCCTAGATGAGCTCATACTAGAGCTTGTTTATGGGTGGGTGGGGGGAAATAATCATCATGTCCATATATATATACATATACATATATGGTTGCTTGACCACTTTTATCCAATTTCTTTTACCAGCACATAAAAGGAAATCAGACATAAATTTCTCTTTCAAAACAATTGGCTTAGTGATTGCTGACCTTCTGTTCTGTCGTTCAAAGGATTGATTGGATATTGCTGGATTGTTTCATTCTACAGTAATTA
Organism: Charina bottae; assembly: GCA_023362775.1. NCBI lineage: Eukaryota > Metazoa > Chordata > Lepidosauria > Squamata > Charinaidae > Charina > Charina bottae. Next base: position 44,049,669 of record JALMGJ010000009.1, on the reverse strand, counting down.
AACATAAAATTAATTATGCTGGTAACCCATTAGTTCTTTGAACCAAGGACTGAGACATTTATTTTTGCTTGGTTACTGACTCTGAGAGTCTGACATCAGGCAGAAGGAAAAGGAGGGAAAAAGCCCCTTAGCTGCAGATCAACTAAATAGTACGAAGGAACAATTTATGAATCAAAATATACCATAAAGGCTTCTAATTTCTGTATCCCTGGAATATTGTATTAGTGTAATATAATTTGGTCTATCAATCTTTAAAACCATATATTTGGTAATTTAAGCATTTCCTGGATGACTAATCGTGTGGAACAAAAAAGCATCAATAGAAAATATACTTCAGAAAAGATGGTGGGGAGGGGGAACCCCGGAGAAAAAGACATGGCATAACAATTGTGTAATGCTCAGTGATCCCAGCCCATTTGTGAATGGGGGGCTCTAATAAGCTTGGCTGGGTTCAACTTTCAGGCGATACTAATATGTTCAGGCAGAGAAAGGTTTATTACTTTCATATGCATTGGCAGACTTAGGAGAAGAAAGGGCCATTATACAGACATTTGCTGTCAGCAAATATGCAGGCAGGTAGGTCTTCCTGGCAGGTTGGATTCTAATTCACAGCTGTGCAAACCATTGGGAACCCAGGGCTCTAAGCCTCTCAGTGCTGAGCAGAAGAGCTACTAGGATTGCTGCAGCGTAGGCAAGCACTTGCACTGAGCCTTCGAGTGGCTGTGGACCCAGACGACTCAAAGTAGTATGAATAAGTCAGGATCCAACCCAATGGCTTTTGGAAAAAAGTCTCTTGCCCTATCTCTTTTTAGTGTAATTAAAATGATCAAGATTCAGCAGGGATGCACACTAACTCATCAAGATGTTCATTTGCCCAAGTACTGTCTTTTCCCGAAAATCCTGCCTTTCCCCTTCTAATCCATTTACTGACACTTTGATGCTTCTCAAATTATGCATCATTTATTATTGCTGTCGTTTGTCTGTTTTAGGTCTTATTAGAACTTAGCGCCATAGGCACGATTATTGCCCTATTCCTTCTTGCCCCCACTTTGGCTCTAGGTATCAGGCTATTTTTTACTTGGATGCAAGTGTGTGTTCTCTCTTCAGTTCTTTTACCGGCTTGCACGCCAGTCCTGTAGGGTCTTTAACGCTTACTCTCCTGTCAGTGCTGTCTGTAGGTCTCTGATTTAGATAATTGGATGCACTGTTATATGGCAACAGAGTGCTTTAGTATGTACCAGCATTCTGTGAATAAAGTGTTGGCTCCTCGTTGTTATTGATAGTTCTCTACTCAGCCATGGATTTATCTCACTTTTTCAAGCCTACTACTCCAGGGACCTAGAAAGCAGGGTCTGCACTGGCCATATTTCACACTAATTTTGAACCCTGGATACATCACACCCACTCTGAAGTGGAGTAAAAAGGGGCGCGGTGGCTCAGCGGGTTAAACCGCTGAGCCATTAGACTGCCGACCACAAGGTTGGCAGTTCGAAACCGCATGGCGAGGTGAGCTCTCGCCATTCATCCCGGCTTCTGTCCACCCAACAGGTCGAAAGCTGAAAGTGAGTAGATAAATTGGGTACCACTCACGTGGGTCAATTTGCTGGCGTCCATCGGAGGGTCATCCTCGAACCAAGAAGTCCTGGAGAATCCCGATAATGGCGGCGGAGGACAACGGATCCGGAACGACAACTTCCTGGACGTCAGCAGCTGGCGCAGAGCAAGGCATTCTGGGGCATGTAGTCCGATGCCTGCAGCTGAAGAGCAGGTTCCCTCTCCTCCTCCCTATCGCGCGGTAAAAATTGTAATAATATATGATTGTATAATATATGTATTTACATGATTGTAAGCCGCCTAGAGCCATCCATTAGGGAGGGGATAGGCGGGGTATAAATAAGATAAAATAAATAAATAATTTGTAGAGGTGGGAAAGGAAGCTTCATGTAGCACCATATGGCTGGGAATCCTTCTACCAACAGAAATAGCAACCAAAAAAGTTTCAAATGTTGTCCATTCTTCACATATTACACTATTCCATGGTTGTTTTACACATGTTATGCTAATACATATGTATGTATATATTGATTGATTGATTGATCAGTCTCTTGTCTCTTGATTTTGTCTGGTGCTAGAAAAGTCATATTCTTATACTTTGCTGGTGAGCCTGAGAGACTATTCAGTCCATTTGGTTCTTGTGGCAAGAAGGAGGAGAAATAACTATATTGGCTAAGAGGAGCATGTCAGAAGTAAATAAATAATCTTAGCAGATGACTTTTTGCAGCTACTACCATTGATCATGAAACTTAGCTAATTCATAACTCAATCCTACACATGATGGCTCTTTTGGTCAACCTCCAATGAGCTCATTAGCAAATCTCTCTTAGTTCCCTTTGACAGTCTCCTTGGGATTTTTTTTCCATTATATATAATTAAGTCTATGATCCTAAATAGACTTGCTAGAGACAGACTCAGAGGGATTTACTTTTCATCTAGGCAGTATATGATTTTTTAAAAATCAATATAGGGAGAGATGTTTGGACATGATTTTCATGATATGATATATTTATTCTTTATTTATAGAATTTAAATCCTGGCTTCTTATTTTTTTTAATAACCACAGTGGAGAGAAACAGTTTAATTAAATTTTTAAAAATGCTTTATTACAAATAGCTGCAATTTTAGAAAAGGAAATAATCCAATTAAAACCTTTCAATTTGTTGTTGTTTATTCATTCAGTCGCTTTTGACTCTTTGTGACTTCATGGACCAGCCCACACCAGAGCTTCCTGTCAGCCGTCGCCATCCCCAGCTCCCCCACGGCTGAGTCCGTCACCTCCAGAATATCATCCATCCATCTTGCCCTTGGTCGGCCCCTCTTCCTTTTGCCTTCCACTTTCCCTAGCATCAGCACCTTCTCCAGGGTATCCTGTCTTCTCATTACATGGCCAAAGTACTTCAGTTTTGCCCTTAATATCATTCCCTCAAGTGAGCAGTCTGGCTTTATTTCCTGGAGTAGGGACTGGTTTGATCTTCTTGCAGTCCAAGGCACTCTCAGAATTTTCCTCCAGCACCACAGTTCAAAAGCATCTATCTTCCTTCGCTCAGCCTTCCTTATGGTCCAGCTCTCGCAGCCATAGGTTACTACAGGGAATACCATTGTTTTAACTATGTGGATCTTTGTTGTCAGTGTTATGTCTCTGCTCTTAACTATTTAATCAAGATTTGTCATTGCTCTCCTCCCAAGAAGTAAACCTGTAAATATGTGGATTTAAAATCAGAAGCCCCTTAAAACTGTAAACAAGGACAAAAATACCATCCAGACAGAAATGCTTGGCAGTACAAATTAATGAAAGCCATTTGTGAACAGATACACCTTAAGTTGGCACCAGAACCACATAGAGCTTAGCAGCAACCATAACAGAACAGGGGAAGACTTCCATAATTTATTTATTTATTTATTTGTTTGTTTGTTTGTTTATTTATTATTTAAATTTATCCCTACCCATCTCCCGGAATAAGGGACTCTGGCCGGTTTACAGGATAAAATGGTTAAAAAACTATACATAAAAATTACAGACCATATAAAATAATTATAAATTATGAATCCAGATGTATAAGATATTCGTTAAAGAAGGACAATAAAATCAAGGGATTAGCCATCTCCATGATGAACTATCCCTTCCTCCATCCCAAGCCAGGCAGAAGAACCAGGTCTTCAGCTCTTTCCTAAAGGTCGGGAGGGAGGAGATCTGCCTTAACTCTGGGGGCAAGCTGTTCCATAGCGTGGGCGCTGTCACAGAGAAGGCCTGCCTCCTAGACCCCATCAGATGACATTCTCTAATTGATGGGGTACGTAGCAGGGCCTCTCTGGATGACCGGGTGGGGCGGGTCGATAACATGGGGATAAGACAGTCCCTCAGGTATTCTGGTCCCATGCCATGTAGGGCTTTAAAGGTGATAACCAACACCTTGAATTGTACCCGGAAGCAAACCGGCACCCAATGCAGCTCGCGGAGCAACGGTGTTACATGTGCAGATCTTGGAGCACCCAATACTGCCCGTGCGGCTGCATTCGGCACCAGCTGAAGCTTCCGGATAGTCTTCAAGGGTAGCCCCATGTAGAGCGCATTGCAATAATCTACATGGGAGATGACGAGAGCATGAGTGACTGTACGGAGGGCATCGCGTTCCAGGAATGGGCGTAACTGGCGCACCAACTGAAGTTGCGCAAAAGCCCTCCTAGCCACGACTGTCACCTGCTCTTCAAGCAGGAGTCGTGAGTCTAGAAGAACCCCCAGATTACGCACCGGTTTTGAACGGGGCAGTGCTACCCCATCGAGAACCAAAGATGATAATTTCCCAGAAGACGCTGAGCCATCAATCCACAGCCACTCGGTCTTACCAGGGTTCAACTGAAGCCTGTTGTTCCCCATCCAGGCCCTCACAGCCCCCAGGCACTGGGACAGGGTGGACACTGCATCACTTACTTCACCAGGGATGGAGATATACAATTGAGTATCATCCGCATACTGATGATACCTCATCCCATGGTGTCGGATGACCTCACCCAGTGTTTTCATGTAGATGTTGAACAGGAGAGGAGAGAGAACCGAACCCTGCGGCACCCCACATAGGAGCGAACGCGGGCTGGATCTCTCCTCCCCTATCACCACCGACTGGGAGTGGCCCCGGAGGAAGGAGGTGAACCAGCGTAAAACTACGCCACCCACCCCCAACTCCCTAAGCCGCCCCAAAAGGATACCATGGTCGATGGTATCGAAATCCGCTGAGAGATCCAAGAGAGCCAGGATGGATGCACTACCTCCATCCCGCTCCCGCCAGAGGTCATCCGTAAGCGCGACCAATGCAGTCTCTGTCCCATATCGTGGCCTGAAACCTGACTGAAAAGGGTCAAGATAATCCGCTTCATCCAGGGTCCTTTGAAGTTGCAACGCCACCACTTTCTCAAACACTTTTCCCAAAAAGGGAAGGTGGGAGACTGGACGAAAGTTGTCCAGGATGGTAGGGTCCAGGGATGGCTTCTTGAGGAGGGGGTGCACCAGCACCTCCTTAAAGGCAGTTGGAACCACCCCCTCCAACAAGGATGTATTAATCATAGCCCGGACCCATCCACCTGTCACCTCCCCGGCCGATTTCACCAGCCAGGAAGGGCAGGGATCTAAGTGACATGTGGTGGGATTAACAATTTGAAGGATCCTGTCCACTTCCTCAGGTCCAACAGGATCAAATTGTTCCTGGACAATAGGGTAAGACCGCTCTCCCGGCATCTCCCCAGACTGCAATCCAGGCATGGAGTCCAACTTAGACTGAATCCGAGCGATTTTATCCTGCAGATGCTCAGAAAATTCCTCCGCACGGCCCTGCAGGTGGGTGGTCGAAACCACCCTACCCAAGAGAGATCGAGTAATCTTAAACAGGGCCGTCGGGCGGCATTCTGCGGATGCAATAAGAGCGGATAAATATTTACGTTTCGCCGCTCTTACCGCCACAAGGTAGGCCTTAATAGCGGCTCTAGATTGTGTTCGGTCAAATTCCGTCTTCGTCTTTCTCCAGCGGCGCTCTAGACGTCTCTTCACCCTCTTCAAGACCCTCAACTCCTCCGTAAACCACGGGGAGTGACGGGTCGAATGGGGCTTGAGAGGTCGCATTGGCGTGATCCTGTCCAAGGCACCGGCCACCTCCCTATTCCAGGTTGCTGCCAGTGTCTCCGCTGGACCGTGCAGCAGATCCTCGGGTATTACCCCCAGCTCTCTCTGAAACCTCAATGGGTCCATAAGTCGCCGGGGGCGGACCAATCGAATAGGTCCAGCCTCCCTGTGGAGTGGGGCAGCATAAGAGAATCCTAGGGATACCAGGACGTGATCTGACCATGACAACGGGGATAGTTCTAACTTTCCCCTCAGGTCACTTTGCCATTGCTCTGACAAGAAAACCAAATCCGGAGTGAGTCCACTGTCTCTAGTCAGATCCCGAATAATCTGGGACAGGCCCATGGCTGCCATGGTAGCCATGAACTCCCGAGCTGCTTCCGAGGCACGCCCCAAGGACGGCAAGTTAAAATCCCCCAGGACCATAAGCCTGGGGAACTCCACTGCCAACCCCGAGACAGCCTCCAGCAGCTCAGGCAAGGAGGTTGCTACGCAGCAGGGAGGCTGGTACAATAGCAACACTCCCAACTGTTCACGGGTACCCAACTTGAAAAACGGTCTCACATCCGGATACTTGCAGAGCAAGGCCCCTGAAAACCACCAAGGATTCTCTGATAACAACTGCCACTCCCCCTCCCCTACCCCGGTCTCTCGGCTGGTGCCACACCCGAAATCCGTCCGGGCACATCTCTGAGAGGGCTATTCCTCCCTCTGGGCCGAGCCAGGTTTCGGTAATACACACCAGGTCCACCCCCCTCTCTGTGATTAATTCACTTATGAGAGGTGCTATTCTGTCAAGAATTCCCATTCTGGGATTACCATGTCTATCACATCACCAGCCTTTCCATTTGCTAATCATGCCCAATCCACTTTAAAACTAATTTTATCATGTTGTCCTCAATGTCTGCAGATTTCAGTTATTTACAGCATGATGTGATGCCTATGCTTGTGACTCTCACTCAAAGACAGCACCTTCAGCCAAGCATTGTTCAATTCAACTTAGCCAATTGTAAGTGCAGAGAATGCAAGCTATTCAGTTTTCATTCTGTTTCAAATTGGCCAATCACACAGAGTACTGCCCTCAAAGCTTCCAGTGCTCCATGAATGAACAAACAGAACTTTCTTCACAAAAAACAAAGCAAATAAGCTTCTGGAATCCTCCCACCCAGAGGGTCTAGGCATTTGTGCATGTATATTTGTGCGTACTTGTCTGGTGGATTGCAAAACATTCCTCTTGATAGGTTGCTCTGAGAGCAGTGTTAAGGGAATATCCATTTTTGAAACAATTAACAAATGTACTGAGAAGCTTCAAAAGCCTTCTCTTCATTAAGCCATGAGATCAGCATTGCAGAGTGATGAAAGTGGCATTATGGGCAGTGAAATATTGTATTCCAGCAAATTCTGAGCATGTGGCATGATGCAAACCCTGACTGAGTAGCATGCCAAAACATTGCATTTATAGGCTTTATTCCATCTCAGCTGGGTTGAATGAAATGTTAGATGGGTGATTGGTGGTACATGCATCAAAGCTTCTTCTGGATACTGAAACTGCTGGCGTGAAGCAATACAAAATTCTTGTTGTTCTTTTACACCTTGATGAAGAGAACTGCATTGCCTCTGTGTTGTGAGGCTTCTCACTGACATAAAGCACAGCTACTTTGGACAGACCTGTGCCTTGTGTCTGGCTTTGAAGCAAATGAGTAGCCAGTCCAGATCCCTCAGAACAGGTATGAAATATTCATGGGAGGATGCCCCAACAGCAACCTAGGTGTGACATACTGTAACAGCTGCATATTTTGGGGCCAACTTCAAAGTTCTTATTGTTGGGAATAAGAACATAATATGATTTTATTTAACAGCTTCTTCTGATCACATACACTGGGCACATTTTCCCTGTGGTATTTGCTCTGAAACATAAATGACTACTTCAGGACCACTCCAGGATATTCCTTTCACTGGATCTTGGCTAATAATAACTTTGTTCCCAGCTAATATATTTAACTATGTTACATGAGAGAGTCTATCCTTTACTGAGAAATTCTCTAGATTCAGCTCAAGTGAAGGTTTCCATAATTCGCAGGTACTCCTTCAAATAAACTGGTCAGAACTGTGACAATTGTTTAGAGTTAGGGGGAAAAATATTCATCCTACATTTAGTGCTAGAGAGTACATGTTCACAGTAATTCTAATAATGGGCCTGAGATTATGCTCAGGGTGAGGTGATGTAGAGAAGAGAAGGTAAATAGTGGTTTTCCAAAATTTTGTTTTCAATTGTATTTGTGATTGCTTCATGAGGCCTGTAAAGGAGGAACAGAAGGAGGAGGAGAAGGTTGTTCAAATTCATTCATGTATTTGAATTGAAGTAAGTTCGGAGGTTCAAATCCCTAGTCCCACGTGAGCTCCCGCACTCGCCCCAGCTCTTGCCAACCTCGCAATTCGAAAGCATGCAAATGCAAGTAGATAAATAGGTACCACTTCGGTGGGTAGGTAACAGCGTTCCGCGTGCGTCATGCCGGCCACGTGACCATGGAAGCATCTTCGGACAACGCTGGCTCTTCAGCTAACAAACGGAGATGAGCACTGGCCCCTAGAGTCAGACATGACTGCACAAATGTGCGGGTGGAACCTTTACCTTTACCTTTAAATGAGACTTGTATTTGTTGTGATACATTGGGTTCCAATGCTTTCAGTGGCGGTATTTAAAGTAGAACTAAATTTGGAGCAGAAGCTATCTATGAGTCCAGTGGTATCCTTTCTGTCACAGTTAGATACAGTAACCTATCCTAAACTGATGCTCTCCAGAAATATTGGATAAAAATACATGTCATTCCCAGCAAGCATGGACCTTTGGGATGATGAGCACTGTAGCCTAGCACACATGGAGATGTACCAGGTTGGGGAATACTGTAATATACTCATTTGTCCTCATTTGCCTTTGTAAAGAAATCTTTGCACTTTAAGGACTGTGGGAAATAGTTTTGAATGAATGTTTCTACCTGATAATTATGCAGTTATGTTTTATATTTGTAAAGCAGATTTGTTAGTTGGAAAAATACTATCAGACTCTTTCTGATTTTTGACCACTATAGACTAGCATGGCTTTCTTCCTACAATGGCTCTTATGCACAGCATAGCAACTTTTAAACAAATAGCATTTATAGTACTGTATATCAATATAACCTAATGTATATTTCTATTTTGTATATTTATGGACAACTGTAAAACTACTCAGGCTGTCTTCAGTTATAAAGGCATGAAGACCAGAGGAAACCTCAAACAGCTGATTAAAGCCCCAAACAGTTTGGAGTCAGAAGAGCCTTTTTCAGGGATAATGGTACCAGTTTCTTCAAGGACAGCTAAGACACTTTTACTTAACTCTTTATCCCTTGTAGAAACCGCAAGAGAAGGCCTTGTTTCAGCTGCCTTTGGAGAAGAAGTCAATCCTCATCTTCTTTCTTTCAACAGAAAAAAATGAAAAAAACAAACGAACTGGAGAATGGTTGAGTTTTATGCTTTAAACTAGAATGGAAGAGATGAGAAAGAAAAATGATTGGGCAACCCTAATCTAAGAACGAATTGCCCTGGTAGACAATAGATTGCTGAAGAATGAGTTAGCCAAGGAAAGAAATAAAAAAGACGCAAACAAAGAGAAAGCACCATTATGGGGAGGGGAGGGGAGGGGAGGGGAGGGGAGGGGGGGGGGAAGAAAAGAAACCAGAACCATGTGCTGCTGCTGGTGATGTTTTCAACTTAAGATGGAGGATTAAGGAATTTTACTCAGCAATTTGAGATGCTTTGTTAAGAATAGAGGAGATTTGAACTGCTTTGTTCCGAAACCACATGTTAGTGGAAAAGCAAACAGGCACTTAATCCTGAAAGACAGCCAAATTTGACATCAATTTGTCCTTTGGGAGGTGACCAAGAGTTCTTTGGGACGGGATAAAACTGCTGGGACCTAAAAGGGCTTTGAGCACTTAATGCCAGTCCTTGTAACCAGCCCAGCCAGCCCTGAGATGCCATAACTCACAATAGCTGAGGACTGGTCAACAGTTTTATAGACCCAAACAAGGCTGAGTGTTTAAAAAACACATACAAGGTGCCAGAGTGTTTACCAAAGAGAGTTAAAATATGATCTAACTTAAGGTCATGCCTTCTGTCTTAAAACAGACCAAGGCAACAGGGAAGAAAAAGGGGATAATTATCCTGTTTGTGATGTTGGATGGTTTCCTGTAACAATAAAAATATAGCAGCTGACAACTAGACAGCTGAATATATATACACAGGGCTGCATTGTGGCCTCTGATACAGGCACTAATGTCTTATGCAGATCTAGAAGGGGGGTTGGTTTGTTTTCTTTCTAAACAGAACACCGAACGGCATTTTCAGCCCAGCTCACCTTTGTCAGAGTATTCGGGGAAGAGGCAGAGAAGACATGAAGGAGCTGCTTTTCTTTTTCTGTGTGAATTCAGCGGATTAGAAAGTCAGGCTAAAGATGGATGCAACAGCTGACTTTCATACTGCTGTGTTTTAACTGGAAATGCAGTATTTGGCCAAAAAACTGGGCAGTCATTAAGAGAGACTCACCCTTCTAACTTACTTTGAATTACTATTTGGTACAGCATCCTTCTAAACCAATCTTCCTCTATGCAAAAAAGAGGAGCTGCATTTAAAGTTGATATGCAGCCACACAATAAATTGTACTTTACAACACCAAGTAAACACCTTCAACCCTTCTAATTCCATTGTAAACCGCCCAGAGTCCCCCATTCGGGGGGAGACGGGCGGTGATAGGAATTGGAAAAACAAATAAATAAATAATTCTAAAATCAAATTGTCCCTATAGGAAGCCTGAATCAAGGAGAGCTACAGACCCCATTACTTAAGTAAACAACATCAACCCAATCAAGTAAGAGCTGTATTGGGTCATTTTTCTTGCCTCTGCAGTTTATTAGCCCTGAATTTCCTTTTTAGAGAACAGCTATCTAGCTCTTAGGGAGACATTCTTAAGGTAATTTGATATACTTTTTAATTTGCTTATATTCTGTTTACAACATCCATAGCTTCTTGTGATCGTGACCTGGTACCCTTTTAATAGCATAGTCATCTACTGAGTGGAATGCAAAAACTGACATGCTCTAAAAGTGCCCTTCCCTTTTTCCATTTCACCTTTTTGCTTTTCTGCTAGGGGAAAACCCTTTCAACATAAGGCAGTTCTGTAAGCAAATTACCAATATGTGAACAGGACAGATGAGTGTATATTTTAGCATAAAGCAAAGGACAAAAAAAAAAGTCTCTGCTTTTTGGTTTTTAATGATCACATTAGGCAACATATAGGGAAAAAAACCATTAAAGAATACCTTGACCCTCTGTCCTTTTGAAAATGATCAGATGCTTGTTAAAATCCCATCACATGATGCATGATTTTCATTACTGCTTTGAACATAAAATAGTAAATGTTGAAAGAGTTAGCTGTTGCATCCTTTATAGGAAAATACCAATTTGTTAAATCTGCCTTTGGAGAAGAGCAGATAATTCAACTATTTACTATGGATTTGTGTCTGCATGTGTGTGTCAGTATGTATGCGACAAGAATGAGAGGGTAGAAGGATCAAAGAAGGGGTAAATTGAAATAAAAAACACAGCATTCATTCGTGGAGCTCTGCTATAGCAGAGCAAATCTAGGGTGACTCAAGGGACACAGTGTCTTGTAAAACATATGTACTTAATATAAGGGTCATAAAACTTATTAAATTAAAAGCTAGGTTAAAAATAGGAAGAAAATTTATGTGGGTGTCTGAAATAGCAATAATTTCCCTTTGGCTTTTGCTGGAAACCCATGCCCCTTCTTTCTTTCTTTCTTTCTTTCTTTCTTTCTTTCTTTCTTTCTTTCTTTCTTTCTTTCTTTCTTTCTTTCTTCCTTCCTTCCTTCCTTCCTTCCTTCCTTCCTTCCTTCCTTCCTTCCTTCCTTCCTTCCTTCCTCCCTCCCTCCCTCCCTCCCTCCCTCCCTCCCTCCCTTCCTTCCTTCCTTCCTTCCTTCCTTCCTTCCTTCCTAATTTGGAAGTCAGATGAAGTTTCTCCTTCTATGGAGGACAATTGATTACATGCACATTAAGGTAAATGTAATTAGGTGTTAACAAGGAAACATGGCCCTTCAGCTGTTCCTTCCATTAAGACGGAAAAAGAGATGGCTACAATCCAGGCTCAGAACATGCAAAGGCTCCCTATTTTCTTACATAAAAGGTGAACAAGTCATGTGCTTAAGTCCATTTTCCATTGCATACACTGAGCATTCCAGGCTTGTAAAAAGAATCTGGCATGCCCTGGCATGCCTAGCCATTGAATCACTGTCAATACGTTTTCCTGAACTCAGTCTGAAAATCCATCTGGAGGCAGCAGCTTTTGAAAGCCAGCATTCACAAGAAGCACCTTACCTGTTTGTTTCAAGGCACTGGATTGCTTCACACATGCATGTTCATTGCTGATGTTACTTCAACACCAAGGGATGACTTGTACATGGCAGTCAGAATCTGTCACAGAGAAGCTCACATGGTTACAACGCTTTTCAATTACTTTCAACTGCAAAGCATCAGTTGTACAGTATGAAATGGAGAGTTCAGAGTTCATCCAGTGCTTGTTCAATGTGTCTAGATGTGCTTGTAGATTTTGAAATTGGAGACACATTGTGAAATATGTGTAGCATCCAATATTCATGCTGTTTATAGTATAGAATATATAGAAATTACTGAATGCAGTGGAGTGTACATGTGTACAGAATAACATCCCAACATTATTTTGCCCACTGGAAGTGATGCAGCAATTCTTTCTGTGAGCTTCTCAAAATTTGCTGACTGGGATGAGCTGCATGAGGAGAAGAGAGGGAAAGTCCCATTATGGTGAGCTATCCAGTATTGTCCCCTTCATGGATCACTGCCTTGTTGTGGCGAAGGGGCTTCGTAACAGAAAAACATCTACTTCTGCTTCATTGACTACGCTAAAGCCTTTGATTGTGTGGATCACAACAAACTGTGGCAAATTCTTAAAGAGATGGGAGTACCAGACCACCTTACCTGTCTCCTGAGAAACCTGTATGCGGGTCAAGAAGCAACAGTTAGAACCGGACATGGAACAACCGACTGGTTCAAAATTGGGAAAGGAGTACGACAAGGCTGTATATTATCACCGTGCTTATTTAACTTATATGCAGAATACATCATGAGAAATGCCGGGCTGGATGAATCACAAGCCGGAGTTAAGATTGCTGGGAGAAATATCAACAACCTCAGATATGCAGACGATACCACCCTAATGGCAGAAAGTGAAGAGGAACTAAAGAGCCTCTTGATGAGGGTGAAAGAGGAGAGTGCAAAAGCTGGCTTGAAACTCAACATTAAAAAAACCCAGATCATGGCATCTGGTCCCATCTCTTCCTGGCAAATAGAAGGGGAAGAAATGGAAGCAGTGACAGATTTTATTTTCTTGGGCTCCAAGATCACCGCAGATGGTGACTGCAGCCATGAAATTAAAAGACGCTTGCTCCTTGGGAGGAAAGCTATGGCAAACCTAGACAGCATATTAAAAAGCAGAGACATCACCTTGCCGACAAAGGTCTGTATAGTTAAAGCTATGGTTTTCCCAGTAGTAATGTATGGCTGTGAGAGTTGGACCATAAGGAAGGCTGAGCGCCGAAGAATTGATGCTTTTGAAATGTGGTGCTGGAGAAGACTCTTGAGAGTCCCTTGGACTGCAAGGAGGTCAAATCAGTCAGTCCTAAAGGAAAACAACCCTGACTGCTCATTGGAAGGACAGATACTGAAGCTGAAGCTCAAATACTCTGGCCACCTAATGCGAAGAGAGGACTCACTGGAAAAGACCCTGATGCTGGGAAAGACTGAAGGCAAAAGGAGAAGGGGACGGCAGAGGAGGAGATGGTTAGATAGCATCACCGATGTAATGAACATGAATTTGAGTAAACTCCGGGTGACAGTGGAGGACAGGAAGGCCTGGCGTGCTATGGTCCATGAGGTCACGAAGAGTCAGACATGACTAAACGACTGAACAACAACAATCCAGTATTGTAATTCTGGTATTGCTGATACACCCTCAAAACCTCTCAATGAACAAAGAGTAGGCAGTTTGAGTAAACTACATGTAAAAATTAAATTATTTCTTGTAAATAATTCTATATTCTAAAGTTGGCCTCCATAGCCTCGATGGTTTTATCGCTCTAATATTATAATGGATAATTGTGCTTTTTTTTATATACTGATAATGTTTGAGTTCTTAAAAGTACTATACCATTGAATATTTGCATGCAGTCACTTGTAAGTCACTTAGAGACAGATGGTTGGAGTGGCATAAAAGCACTCATAATAAATAAATAATAATTGCACCACATGTATTTAATAATTTTCTGTTTCTGTTACATTACAATACAACTGTATCTTAGTTCTTGGAGTTTTCAGAGGTTGCATGCAACCTTGCAGCTACATTCAACTCAATCCTAGCAAGGGTCTGGGGATGTTCAATTTTTGACCTTGGGTGGGATTGTATTTCCTCATAGTTGGTACACACATTTGGGGGTCATTCTAGACTCACGGCTCCTGCTTGATGAGCCTTCACACAACTTCATCTTGTATGTCAATTATGCCTCTGGAACAGGAGGTCTGTTCTCAGTCACTTCCAGGTTGGACTACTGCAATGGGATCTACTGTACATAAGGCTGCCCTTGAAGAGCATTATTTAGCTACAATTGATCCAGAATGCAGGAGCGCAGGCAGTTTTGGGTATAACTCAATACTCCCATGTAATGACTATGCTTTGCAAACTGCACTGGCTTCCATAGGCTTCCAGGTATAATTTAAGGTGTGGGTGGATGCCTATTAACCCTACATGGCACAGGGCCAGGTTATTTGCAGGACCACTTATCCCCAATTATATCTGCCCATCCCACCAGTTCCAACAGGAGCTACTAGCAACAAGACAGGGCTACAGCCATCATGTATGTTGCAGCTTGAAGGACATTGTCTAGTAAGCATACTGTATTTATTTATTTATTTATTTATTTATTTATTTATTTATTTATTTATTTATTTAATATAACCGCCCATCTCCCCCAACGGGGAACTCTGGGCGGTTTACAAGAAAATAGATTAGATAAAAATATAAAATATAAAATATAAACCAACAATTTATACAATTAATATAATAAATAGATATTATATATCTATATATATAATAGAACAAGTATTAGGGATACAGAAACTGATTCCCCTCCCCTGACAGTTTCATTATTTATTTATTTATAATTTGACTTATATTCACTGCTCCATGGACATAATATTAACTCAGTTTATTTCATTACCATAACTATTATTCAGCTTTCTAGCAATCTTTTCCCCAGCAGAGTATGTCTGACTCTGACTCTTCAACTTTTGCCTTGAATGATATATTGATCCTTTCAGAGCTATCCCGATCTGTTGGATTCACTGGTGCCCATGGCTTGCTTGTACTGAGAACAAAAAATGTTTGTGATGCAATACCCCTGGCTGTCCACATCAGCCACACAAAGGGATGCCTCTGTTTCCATCTTAGACCCATCGGAGGGTATGCCATTTATAAGGGTTTTTCTCTTTTCTTTCCCTTTGTGCCCTCCAGTCAAATCTTTCATTCACCTCTTCCGAATTGAAATAGGAATTGTAATTAACAAATACTTTTTTTAAAATATAATATGCATATTTTTATTTTATTAATATGTTGGCTGGTTATGATTTGAAATAGCATTCATCTTGATATATTTACATCAAATAACTACAATCCTTCTTTGTGTTTATGATTCAAGTGGTTTGGGTTTGCTCCAAAACCATGATATGGTCCTTTAAGGTATCACACAACCGATCTGCAATGGCAAAAAAAAACTATGATGCACCATACAGATATGGCAGATACATTTGTTGCATTTTCTGTCTTTATTGTGTATCTATTTATTCTGCTCACACCACCCAAGATGCCATGTTATCAGCAACATCTCCCAGGCTCTCTGTATTCCATAGATTTGTGTGCAATTAAACCATTTACTCCAGGATCAAACCTGGGCATTTCTGCAGTGGAATAAACTATCATTATGATAGTATTATGATTTTCAGCCAGCTCCCTTAAATGTCCAACCAGGTATGATGGGTCATTCCTAATCTGTATTGTCTGAAACTGAAAGCAAAAATCAACTGGTTTCAGAATATACTAAGCTCAGCTGTCAAACCTACAGGAATGGGATTTGCTCATTGTGCTAATCCATGACTTGTTTAATCATGGTTCACTTAATTACCAACAGTTGGCTGTTGGTTCACTGAATTATCTACAGTTGGCTGTTTTTGTGCAACATGCTAAGCCATAACCAAGGAAATTACATTGTGGTTTAATATAATGTACAGTATAAAATCCAGCACAGGAACAAAGAAGAAAGAGTATGAAAATCTGGCTGTATGCAAAAAAATGATTTCAAATACAATTTTATAAATGTTCAGAAGCCTCATTGATTTCAATGGAACTTACCTTTCGGATAGAATAGGCCTGCAACCTTCAACTGTAACATTACATCCATATTCCTGGGCACATGCCCTATTGAATAACATGGCATATTTGGTCTGAATAACTATAGGATTGCACCATTCTTTGGTGACCCCATCTAGCTACTGCATGTGGGGGAAGACAATCGGACCAGGGCATATGACTACAAAAAGAGTTTAATTCTAAAATTATTTAAAAAAGACATTTCCAGTTTGGATCTACATTTCTGGTATGTAAATTATGTGCTTGTATTTGAAAAGTCAAAAATTATTTCTTTCTGTATGTGTGTGTGTGTGTGTGGGGGGGGACAACAACTCTAAAAACTGGCAGCCTGTATGAAATTTAAGCACACTGCTAATC
This sequence comes from Charina bottae, assembly GCA_023362775.1. NCBI lineage: Eukaryota > Metazoa > Chordata > Lepidosauria > Squamata > Charinaidae > Charina > Charina bottae. Next base: position 44,033,078 of record JALMGJ010000009.1, on the reverse strand, counting down.
ATGTAATTATAGATGAAATATTAAAGAAGTGGACTAATTACATGCAATACTCTTGAGCCCAATTAAAGTAGCATCTGTAATGTAACGTAAGGATATCCTCTTCCACTAATAAGAGATACTTTCTTAACAACAGAGAATAAAACAGCTAAATTGGATAGGCAGTTGAGATTATAAATATCCTATTAGCATATAAAATGAGGATTAACCTTATTTAATCACTGCACGCTTGATCATCAAAAGTCATGTTTCACCTTTATAATATAGCTGTATCTAGCCTGAAAAAATATTAATAATGTTAGTTAACTACATGATTTCCATCTATTGAAAAAGATCTGATAAAATGTCTGATTGCCCCCCATCCCACTTTTTCACAGTTAACAAAAAGCTTTTATCTTCTAGTTGCTTAGTTGGATGACCTCCAGTGAAAATCAGGACTATGCCAGTCTCCTCACATGTACTTGTGGGTAAAAGATATGCCCATTGGCTCCAAGCAATGGTTATATAGATCTTTCCATAAATTCTCGGCCAAACAATAATGGCCTTGAAGTCTTTGAAAACTGGACTCCATTTTCCCTAGCAGAAGTTATGACAGCTCTATTCATGTATAGTGAATAGTTACAGATATATAATAGAGAGAGTCACAAATCTCCATTGTATGCTAGCCCCACCTTCTATGTTCTCTTTTTTTAAAAAAAATTATTAGGTTTTAAATATACATAGATAAAAGTCTGAAACAGAAAAGAAAATAGAAATACAAATCAAGTAAAGAAAGAGAGTAAAAAGTGTAGTAAAGCAAAAAGAAAAAAGATAGAAATGAAACATAGCAATTAGTCAACTTCCGATTTGTCTCTGGTCATAGTAATTTAACAATTTTATCTTACATGCTAGGTCTATATAAAACATTAAAAAAACATTTCTTGTCTATTATATCAATATATATACTGTATATTTTAATCTTCAAATCCCCATATAAGCTTTGCTCCTCCCGCATCTTGTAAGTAGTCAGTTAATGGTTTCCACTCTTTAAGGAAATAATAATTTGAATTTTCTTTTAATAAACATGTCAATTTATCATTCTCTGCCATATCCATCAATTTTAACATCCAATCTTGTATCGTGGGCAAAATCTGATTTTTCCAATTTTGTGCATATATAAGTCTTGCTGCTCTAATCATATATTGCATAATTCTTGTAAATTATTTCCCAAATTGTCCTTCTATTATTCCCAACAAAAATAATTCCGATTTAAATGGGACTCGAATTTGTAATATATTTTGCATCAATGAATGTATTTGAGTCCAAAATTACTTTGCAATCTCACATGTCCACCACATATGGTAAAAAGACCCCTCTTTTTTTTTACATTTCCAACATAAGTTGGAGACATTCCCATACATTTTAGAAAGCTTTTGAGGGGTCATATACCATATGTACATCATCTTATAAAAGTTTTCTTTTAAATTAAAGCACAAAGTAAATTTTAGTCCTTTAGTCCACATGTCTTCCCATTGATGCATTTGAATATTATAACCAATATTTTTTGCCCATTTAATCATACAATCTTTAACTTGTTCCTCTACCATTTCACCTTTTAACAATAGTTTATACATTTTAGCAATTAGGTGATCATCAGCTTCACATAATTGTATCTCGAATTCTGATTTGGTTTGTTCAAATTCAAAGTCTTTCTTATCTGATTTAAATTTCTCTACAAGTTGCATGTATGAAAGCCATTGGAAAGTATATCCCTCTGATGCCAATTCTTCTATTGATTTAATTGTATATTGCCCTTGTTCTTTCTTTAAAAATTCTTTATAGGTCAACCATTTGTCTTTAGTTCTTACTTCTGTTCTATAAAATGCTTCTTGCGTTGAAATCCATAAAGGTCTTTTATAACATAAAGTTAGTTTATATTTATCCCAAATTCTTAACAAAGATCTTCTAATATAGTGATTTTTAAAGTCCACATTAACTTTTACTTTATCATACCACAAATATCCATGCCATCCATATCTTAATTCATGCCCCTCCAAATTCAGTAGTTTTTCATTTTTCAAGACTATCCATTTTTTAATCCATACCAAGCAACAAGCAGCATAATATAATTTCAAATCCGGCAGACCTAGCCCGCCTCTTTCTTTTGAATCTTGCAAAACTTTATATTTTACTCTTGGTTTTTTTCCTTGCCAAATGAACTTAGAAATATCTCGCTGCCATTGTTTAAAAGGTTCTTCTGATGCCAATATAGGTAGTGTTTGGAAAAGATATAAAATTCTTGGCAAAACATTCATTTTAATTGCTGAAATTCTACCTAATAGTGATAATTGCAATTTTTCCCAATGGTCCAAATCTTTTTTAATATCCATCCAAAGTGGAATATAGTTATTCTTAAACAACTTAACAATTTAGCTGTTAAATATACTCCCAAATATTTTACTTTTTCTTCCATTGAATATCCTGTTATTTCTTTCAATTTCTCTTGTTGCTGATGGTCCATATTTTTAGTCAATACTTTTGTTTTCTGTAAATTCACTTTGAACCCTGCTAACGACCCAAAGTCTTTTAATTTCTGTATTAGAATTTCAATTCCATCTAGTGGATTCTCCAAAGTAATGACTAGGTTGTCTGCAAAGGCTCTTAGTCTATAAACTTCTTTTTTAACTTTAATACCATGGATACGATCATCTTGTCTAATATCTCTAAGTAAAACCTCTAATACCAGTATCCACCTTCTACGTTCTCATTCTTCTTGTCTTGAGAAGGGAGAACTACAGCCAACTTCTATGTCAGAGGTAGGCGATCTAGTACCATCCAGACATTAGGACTTCAATTCCCATTGGCCTCATGAGCATGATCAAATGCAAGGCATTGTGGGATTTGCAAGCCAAAACAGGTGAAAGGCAACAGGTTACCTACTCCTGGTCTATATGCATTAGCTTTTAAGTGAATAGAAGCTTCTATCAATTTCTCAGTGTTCTGGATCATGCAAAGAGTTCTACTCATGCTCAAGGGAATGTCAGCAGAAGCTTCTCACCTCTGAAAACTTCTCTGCTCAATTTGAACAGGATGTTGGGAGGGGATTTGGTAGACATCACAATATCTCACCAAATGCCCCTCTATTCTTTTTTCCATCAGAATGCCAGCATAGAGTTCTACCCTCTTTTGATGTGAGCTTTCTCAGTTGAACTTAAAGTACAGCTGGAAGGGATGATCTTTTATTTCTTTTGTTTATCTTCATGAAAGGCAGTAGGTACACAAAATCATGTCTTGCATTTCAGCAAACTCTCTCCTGAACCACAAACACTGAGAAATAGAGATGGTGGTTGCATAGACAATGAAAGGGTGTTTTTATTATTATTCTTTAAAACAAAATTTCACTCAATCACTCTGTTAAGATGGACAGCATTTCCACGTTAATTTCCAAATCTCAGTTTAAATGGAAAACATATCTGGGTTGTATATATTCCAGACACCAGTGAATTAATAGGACAGCTAGGGATTTGCTTTATATTATTGTCTGTCACTCCAATAAACATTTTCAGGATTGTCAAATGCATAGCAGTAATAAAAAAAGGTTCGCAAGCCAGCAGGTGATGTAAAAACAGTTCTTGATAATCCCAGTTTGTGTTGTGGACATTTTTTATCCTATGAATTTAGCAACAATTTAGCTTTATCAATTGCAGAAACATTGGGAGAAAAGGTATATATTAAATTTCCATGAGAATACAATGAAAAGCATATCTTCAGTAACCATGATCAGAGGTTATGAGTAGGATTGACAAGCCTGATTATATGCATATTTTCTAAGATATAATTCTTACCGAGGCCAATAGAATTTATTTCCAAATATATGTGTTTTGGTTTTCAGTAGGCATCTCTGGAGTCCGTTCACATGCTGCTGTAATACGTTGGCTGTACTGAGTTAAAGACTACTGAGAAAGTACAGGATGTCCTTCTTCTAATTTCCTGTGGTGGCTGAACTAATAAAGGTTCATGAATAGTTATTGTGAAGCCATTGATGCTTTTCCTTGCAAGGATATCCATGTCTCATGCTTACAGGATAAAGGAATGCTATTATGATTTTTGTTGTTGTTCAGGGAATGCCTATATTAGGGTCAGCACTGGATGTCCCTAATCCTGTTCTGTATGCTTATGAATTTTATGAAGCTTTAACAGTGTGATCTGTGAACTGAAAGTACAGTTTTTCTCAGGTCAGCCATATTTATACAAGGTGAGGCAGAACATCTTAACTTTGCCCTTCTCCTTGCAAAACCAGAAATATAAAACAACACTGGATGGTTGCTTTAAGGATCACAGGATATATATCTATAGCTATAGATATGTATGGGTGTGGCTGTGTGTAGGTGTGATTTTAACTCAGGGGCCAACCCATCTCCCCCAAAAGAAACCATGCGTTGAAATTATGATAAGTAAACGTAAAGGTTTCCCCTGCACAGTTGTGTCTGACTCTAGGGGCCGGTGCTCATCTCCGTTTGTTAGCCAAAGAGCCAGCGTTGTCCGAAGATGCTTCCGCAGTCATGTGGCCGGCCTGACATGCGCGGAACGCTGTTACCTACCCACCGAAGTGGTACCTATTCTTCTACTTGCATTTGCATGCTTTCGAATTGCTAGGTTGGCAAGAGCTGGGGCGAGTGCGGGAGCTCACTCCATCACACGGGGCTAGGGATTTGAACCTCCGAACTTGCAATCTTTCGATTGACAAGCCTGGCGTTTTACCCGCTGAGCCATTGCGCCCCTGAAATTATGATGGATTTGGATTATTGTTATTAAAATGTATTAGAGCCACCCACTCCAAAAGATTGGTTTGCATATTGCACTCAGCCAAAAAACAATGTGTGAATTCACATTGTCTATGTAAAATATATGAAAAATAAGTGCGAAGCTGCTTTGTGCAAACATCACTTTCTATTGTATTCTGAGCTTTCTCACACTGCTCCAGTCCTTGAGTTTTGCAGCTACTACTTCAACATTGGTACAATTTGTGTAATTTACTTTGGAAAGCTATATACAGTACACATCTTTGCCATGAAGGCATGAATAAATAAAGCAATTACTTAAGGAGATTAAAATGAGGAATAATCACCTATCAGCAGAAGTGGCTATACAGTCCTGACCCTCAGCCTCTTGTAGTGAATGACTCTGACCCAGAAGTGTGTATGTTTTTTCAGGATGAGGGTCATACTTGTGTTTTAAATAGCTGGACTCCAAAAAGTAGAAGGGATGAGACCAAAGGACTGGGGTAGCCAGGAAACAAACAAATGCATTTTTTATTTAATTTAATTTCCAGTTAATGTGATGATTCCCCCATGTATTTAATCTACAGTATATACTATTAATACTCTTATGTCTGTAACCTTTAACTGGGCAAAATGGTGCGTCCTAGACCAACAATTTTTGAACTGAGATACCTCAATTGGGCTAACTTACAGAATGCATCCAAAATCTGGGACCCATGACTCCCGTGGAATAGAAATTTGGCAAATTTTATAAAACATTTTATGACATAATACAAAATGTCATAAAACATTTCCCATGGTCAACTTCTGATGTTTGACTGTGCTGTACAGTTCGACACTGGCTACTTTCTCTCCCTGAATTTTTAAGAACTTTTCCAGTACATTAGAAGCTCTGCCATTGTTTAAGGCATTGAGGAAACTGGTAAGGAAGTATCTTTGAAACGATGACCCAACGGGTCACAGGTTGTCTATAATTTAATAAATTCTCCCTTATATCACATTAAAAATGGCAATTGCATGGGAACTTTGAATGGGACTCTGGGGATTACTGGGCAAAACTTTTGAGTTGACATACAGACATAGGAGGCCTCAGTCTATGTCCATTTTCTGCCTGTAATTCCAAAGTTTATGATACCTTGTAAGGCATGGGTGATGGATGAAAAGAAGCCTAGCTATTTGCCAGTAACTGGGCCCCTAGTACGTTCCCAGTTAAAAGCTAGAATAACAATGCCTTCCTAAGTGTGATAGTGGTTATTCTTTTTTCTTTTTTTTTTAGTGTTAAACGTGGTGCTGCATATTTTGTGATTTGTGATCCCTGAACTGGGAACAGGTTGAAACAGACTACCCTTGACGCTGATGTTGAAGTGGTTCGGTCTAGAGCCCAGGACCATCAAACTGGGTCTACTTTATGACCATACCTGTCTTGATTCTTGATAGGGCAAATAACTATTGATAGCCTAATACAGAGCTTTCCAAACTGTGTGTCGTGACACACAGCGTGGTGTGTCGCCACACCACCCGGAAGCGGTGGCATGCGCGTGCACGGCAGCAGCGGCGTGGGATCAGTGCTTCCGCGTTTTAGTGGGGGCTGCCGCCGCTGCCGCCATGCATGCGTGCGCCGCCGCACGCCCCCCCCCGCGTAGCCGCCATGCACACGTGCGCCGCCACACACCTCCCTGCGCCGCTGCTGTGCGCACGTGCGCCACTGCCACACCGCCGCCGCCGCTGGTGTGTCGCCAGCGGCGGCACTTTGGAAAGCCCTGGCTAGATTCAGGTAACATCTCTCAGTGGATTTGGATCTGGCTGCAAGTATAGCACAGCCTTATCTGAACACTGAAAACACTGGTGTTTGTTAGTTATTTGTGTCCTAAATGTGTACTTTTCAAAAATCATCATTCTTAAATGTCATCATTGCTACTTATGTCACCTTTTGCACTTGTGATTTGCTTCCTGCTATTTCCCTCACTTACTTTTGGTCAAAGAGATCACACCTCCTGAAACATTCAGGGCAGCTCTGGATACAGATTGAGAGTGACTGGAAGCCAAACGGACATTCTGATGGATCTGAGGTATTCTACTGTCATGGGGATTGTGGGTGCCGTGATGAAATGCAGAAACCTTAAGAACAGCAAGGTTGCTTGCCGAGCCTGAGATCAAACAAATGATAGAAAGTCAGTTGCTGGAAAGTTCAAGAACAAAAAAGAAAACATGAGAGAGAATGTAAATAGCCTCCCAGTTTTTCAATGAAAAAAAAGAAGCCCCTGCTTTCCCCCTTTATTTCTAAAAAGAGTTATACTTGGTTTAACCATCACTAAGAGTAAATACGCAGAGCTTAACTTGAAAATGGCATTAGTCTCTTTCATGGATCAGCTCAAAAGATAAGACATTCCCCATCTTGGTGCCACAAGTTACTAATAATGAATTATGCTGGCTTGTTGTCCACATGCTGGACTGCTAGGAACTCTTATGGTCCCTTTGTGCTGCTCTTTAGCAGGAATAGTTGTTGTTGTTTTAATGGATGCCATAATATTTAAAGAAACACTGGGTATTGCTCCCAAATCATATAATCGGATTTGTTCTACCGATGCATGATATTGCTAGATCAGTCTGCTGTATGGATCAATAAGCCAAAATATTAGCATAGCATTTACAAAACATTTCAGTAGGGTCCAATGAATTACACTGAAAGTGATCAATAGTGATATGCCCAATACCAGAAGAGAGGCGAAACTATTGCTATACACCTCTTGTTTGTTCATTGTTCATTGGCTGACTTTACTGACAAATCCTGTCCTATGAAGGAACTAGCATAGGGAACTCCAATATTCACAATGGGGAATGCTTCACCAATAATTTGCTTTCTGGTAGAGCTTGATAAATATCAGGTCCAGTAAAATTAAAAGGGACCATCATGATTTTATTTAGCACACCAACCCACTCCTCTCAACTACCCTCAGATTAACAGTGGAATCCTCTACCTATCTAGTCAACAGTCAGCTGCATTGAGTTCACAGAGACTGCCAGATAATTAGAAGAAATTATGCACCCTAAAGTTTACATAGCCTGAATAAGAAAAAGGTTGAAAACTGTCATTTGCCAACGCTACCAGGCACAGAAACATGGACCCAAATCAGGGTTCCTCAAGCTTTTTACATGGAATACCAATCAAATAATCAAATATACATATAGTATGATGGTTTGGAGACTGTCCCTTGAAAAAATAATGAAGATCCATGTTTTTGTAAACTGGAAGCATGGGAAACTGTTGGATCAATGATTTTCCATAATTCATTGTATGAAAGCAGATGTGGTCAATGATTTGTTGTGGCAGAATCTCCAAAGCACATTCAAGAGAATCTCTTCTATTGGATCCAATTTTTACCTTAGCCTGTGTATACATAACTTCTCTCTGTCTTTCTCTGCCTTCCTCCTCTCTTGTCTCTGATAACCTCATCCATTTTCTTTGTGACCACCCATTCTATTTCCTCTTTCTGTACCATGTCTCTCTTACATTGTGCAATCTATTTTTGCTATCTCTCACCCCAGTTTCATGTTTTGTCACCCTACCAGTTGCTCTATTTGCCTCCTTGCTTCTCCCACAAGATCTGATTTCCCATCCTTCCCCCAATGTTTTCTTTCAGCATATTTATCCATCCTTCCTGTCTGTCTTGACAGTTATGCTTTCCTCATCCTTCATCACACAGCTTCCTCCTTCCCATTTGTCTTCCCTTACGTTCTTACCAAGTGAGAGGTGACACTTATATATGGGAAATGTGAACACTCATCCTCCTGGTGACATTGACCAATGCATTTTGGAAGTTCTGAAATACTCAGTTAAGAAGCCGAAGAACTGAATGGCTCCCATAGACGAGTACCATCACTTGCTTGGATGAAATTGCTCAATTAAACAGGATAGCAATAAGACTATTGATGATGTCCAAATATGGCCCATGCTATGACCTGCCTGCTACTAGTGAATTCATGGAACCCCACTTAATAATTTTCCTTAAAATTCACAAACTTGGAAGTTAACTACAAAGTGATGCTATGTTGATCATTACTACTGAAGGTCAAGGATAATACATATATATTTTTAAAAGGTTAAGGCTGTTTTTAAACAAATAACCTTTTTGCCACAAGAAATAAAGCCCCAGATCCTACTTCTTGGGTGTCTCACTATGTATGCCCTTAAGTAGGACTTCTTAGGTTCCACGCTATCTATGCAGTGACAATTCTTATCTCTGCACTATGACAGCATAACAAGTCATGTGGAGAGTCTGGCATTCCTGATGTCAGATGAGGCTGATTATGTGTTTCAAATATTCAGGGCACCTGGCATTCTTTTCTCAACTTGTATTTGACTATATTTTCAGATGCCACAAATCCTGGGTTATAACCAAGTTGAGCTCCTTTGAAAATTTTCTCCCAACAACAGGTAATGAATGAGCCCTTTTGCAAATCTGACTGCTAATTTTTCAGCATCAATTTGCACAGCGATATTGCCTTGGATTCATTACATTACAGGTAAGAGACCTCATTTTGACTGGAAGTAAAGTTATAATTTCTCTAGGACAGGCTTGAGTGGGGAAATGATCTTTATTGACAAGATCAAAGGAACCTGAACAGGAGGGGTGAGGGTTATTGTAAAAAGAAGAGAGATGATCTCTCAGCCTCCTTATTGTAATTCATTACTTGTTTTCAGGGCCCATAATAAAAGTCTGGCATAATAGGCAGAGGACTTGGTTAAATTGTAAATGCAAATTACTTCAAGCGCCCTGTAGAAATACACTCTTCTACCATATGTTATTGTTGCTTAGGTGCAGTCCTTCACAGTCACATTTCCAGGAACTACAGCAGAGGATTTCATGCCCCCTTAGTAACATCACTTTTAAAATTGTGGAGCTTGCTTTTTAATCAAGCTTTGTATCAGCTACAAATTTGCTGTATGACCTAATTTGAAAAATGTCTCAAAGTGCTGACTCAAACTGTTAGTGAATAAAGGCCAGTCATTACCACTATGACACTAATGTGATGCAAAATAAAATTGAGTTGCATCAACTGAACATTAGTTTACAAAAATGTTAGTGATTGAAGCCATTTTCTGTTCATATTTTATTTATACTTTTGAGATTTATAATTTTTTCCTCCTTCTTTCTGCCCCCCCCCCTGCTCATTATCAAAAACTTCCTGAGTGTGAGGACAAAGAAACATCTTGGTGCCTGTATGTGTGCTAGTGTGTGTGTGTGAGAAAGAGACCGTGGGGTGGGGGGAGGAGAGAGTGTGCACAGAATTAAGCCAGAAAAACACAATCTGGAACATTTCCCCATCAAATTTGAAGTTGGTCTTCCATAAAAGGAATACACATTATTTTGCAAACTTTTGCTAAAACATTTATACAGAAATATATAGTCCTCATTGTAACAGGCCACTTTTCTTTGCCTTCTGAGGCAATATTTCACAGCACATCTTTTCCCTTTGTACCTTTATAACACAGTTAGGACTTATTCATACTACAGACAAATCTGAAATATTCAAGGGGAATACACTGTAGACAGCTTTCTCCTTCCTTTTAAAAGGCAGGGAGGTATACTCAGGAATATTGTTCTTGAGTATTTTTGCAAGGAAAAAAGGAGTTACAAAATACCCCTTCTGCATTTCTACTTTTGTTAGCTTTGGAGCATAGTTACTCTTGAAGAAATGCCTTATCTGTCCCATTCCCTTTCATTCAGATTTCCAGAACTTCCTGTTACAAAAGGTCCCTTCCATCTGATGAATAAGCAGGCCACCTTCTTTGTATAGCGGTCTGTCCAATTATGGGTCCCTTAGTCAAGGAGATTTCTCTATTTGCCGTTTCTCTTTGAGAAAACAGGGGGGAAAGTGTTATTTTGGAGATAATTTTGCTTTCCAAACTTGTTTCACTAGCCCCCCCCCCTTTAATTGGAATGTGGTCTATATATGAATGTCAAAAATCTTGTGCATGTTTGGATGAATGTGTTACTATGAAATATTGTTTTACTATTTTAATTGCATTAATGTAAACTGTTTTATGAACCTTTGTTAAAATAAAAAATAAAAACAGTACAGAAAGTACTCAAGGCTTGCATAGGCACTGATCCAGTATTGCTACCCAGAGTTTGTACATATACTCCTCAACAAGAGCCATCCCATTTTGCATATATTGAGCCTTGTTTAAATAAACAAGATTTTGCCCCATGATTTTCAGTGGGGTAAGCTGATTCATAGGGCTGACTTGTACGAAAGAAGAGACACTAACACCATTATAATTCTTGTAGCAGTTTGTAACAAAGCTGTGCGTAGGCATCACAGCTCATAAGGTGTCCTTGTATGGGCCACTGATGGTGTCATACAGATGGCCCATATTATTCAGGCAACAAGTTTTCATTTGGAAACTTAAATAGTAGAAAAAGGAACTGCTGAAAAGAGCTCACAAGCAGGTACTAAAAGTAATTTTCTGGAAGAAAACAAGATCCTCTTTGGCAATATTGGCACCCTACTTTTTAGCATAGTGTAGGAATAATGGACCAGTATTTTATTTCTCATGAATAAATGCTACCACAATGCTACCATCCAGGAACTATCACTCTGTAAAAGCAGTGAATGACTTGTTCTCTTCAAAAATCAAGTGTTGAACACATGGGGTACTTTGGCATTGTAGAACCCAGAGTAACCTCTGATGTGTCATTCAAAATACACATTAGATTCCTAATGATCTCTGAGATACAGCTTAATCAAGTCAACCTGAGGAGTTCTTACAAGCTCTTCTGGCAGGTTATAGCTATTGCAGGCATTCCAGATGAGTGTGTAAAGAAGGCAGCAGGGCTGTGCATAAAGGTCCCCTCACAACCTTCCATCATTGTGGAAATAATATCAGAACTTTGTAATTTTTACATGAAAGTTTGAAAAGGTTTGAAGAATTAGAAAGATGTCCAACTAAATGCACTTGGAAAACACCCATGATCCTGAACCCCTATTCCCTGCTAAATACATGGTAGGTAGGTAAACTTTATTGTGGACTTTGACCAGCATGTGTACATATACACACATATACGTAAAGTTCTACATACATCATAAAAAATAACAAGTAAAAGAAATTAAAAGAGTTAAAAAGAAAAGGAAAGGAGAAGGAGAGGATAACATTTTGAAGGTATGCTGAATACCTGCAAAATTACCCTTCAGATGATCACATAGATCTGAAGCTCTATCCACAATGGTGGGTATACTGAGTTCAGTGCTAGCATGTTTCATCCTGCCATAGAGTTTAATATATTTAGGAAATACACTTCTTCAGTACCTCCAAAGTAGATTCTATTCACTGTTCCTCTTCTCTGCCAAAATTCACAAGGTTGTGGGCAAGGACATATTCACTTATACCAAGAGATTTCCGTTAAGAGCTCCTGCCGTAAGGAGGAGAGGGGTAAGTTTAGAGTGATGTTATTTCTGTCCAAATAAAATATGTGTATTCCTACTGCACACATGGTAACCCTTAAAAAGAACTGAGAAGGCTTATCTGAAGCTGACAAGGCTTTCCTCCATCCTTATCAATTTCATAGGAGTGGGGCTAGAGAAAGGAGCAGCTGTAAGAGGAGTTAAATGTTGGATGCATCATCCCTGTCCACCAAATTGTTTCTTTAATGGTGCTGAATACAGGGGGGATCACCTGGTGTTCTACTTTCTATCTTTATTCTGCTCCTGTTATGTACATAAAAGGGTTAAAGATGGAACTTGTAACTGTCCATGCTAATTACCTACAGTATTATTTCCAGTGGCTCTGCAAAGTGTTGTGCCTTTTGATATAGACAGTGTAGACTGTTGATATTAAGTCTTTTGTCCCTTTACCTCTTGCCTGTCGTTCATGTCTCTATGCCCCCTTTTTTTTGCCTTTTTTTGTCCTGTTTTTAATGTTTGCTGATGTTTAATAAATAAGCATCAAACTATATAGTATGTTCCTTGATAGCTTGAATTGAGTGGTATGTGTGCTTGCTCTGATAGGGGTTGACTGGGACTGTGCTGAGTGCAAACTAAACCAGAAATTACCTACAATAATTTTCCAACACTAACAAGCTACTTGCAGGACTTTGTCTAAGAAATCACAGATAGGTATGGGCTCCCTTTTCATGATTTCTAGGGAGAAAGAGGTTAACAGCCAGTATTCAGGGTAAGCACATCGGAGAATTTGCTTATTCACTGTAGCTGAAAGTAATGAAACAATATTTAAATCAGCAGTAGCATACCTCAAATGGAATGTATATGTGTGCATGTTTGTATTATTGAGTAATAAATAAAGCACCTTAAAATAGTGATCATACTGGAGAGAGAAAAGGCTGGATTTCATTTCTTTTCTTTTTTCCCCTTCCCCTACATCCTTTCCAAATCTTTTTAACAATGTGAAATACATGCATGACCATTATGCAAGAACCACAATGTTTAGATAAAATAAATTTGCAAAAACATCAAAGTAAATTCTGATCACTGCAAACAATAGCCAAACCTTCATTGTTTATGGCATTCATAAAATTTACTATGATTTTTAGCTACCACCATTATTACTGAACTGCATCTTCTAGATACCGTTCCTATGGCATGAATGCAATATTAGCTATGGCTACATATGGCCATGTTAGGCATACATAAGAATCAAGATCATTAAGTCCTGTAAAATGTTGCTTTACCTCCTAATCTTCACTAGGTGTCTTGAACAATGGCTGATGATCTGCAAGCTTGTTGAAAAATTCTGAGACAAATAGTAAATATAATCAATATATTAAATATATATATAAAAGGGGAAATGCAATGAAAATTTATGATCTTAACATTCCTTCAGGGTCAAGCCATTTATCACATTCTCTCACTCTGGTTTCAATTACACAGCTTTTGTGGAAGGAACTTATTTTAGCAGGTTCATTTGCCTCAGTAGGGAATATAGGACTTTGGCCTAATGCTTCACCTTTAGTGCAGGCCATTTGAGCCTTAGAACAAATACCAATCATCACTCTTTGGGAGAAAAAAATATCTGCATCAGAGTGGCCTACTGGAATGGGATTTCTGTCAAGGTAAACGGTTGTCGGCAATGACTGTGGTAGAGTGGGTGATAAATCCCATTTTATTGCTGAAAAATTCCAGCCTCTCTCCATGCCTGACAGCTCCCCACCTTCTCATACACATTTGGGCAATTTCTGCACGATGTCCATCTGGTTCTTATTACCTCTCAACCTGCTTGTGTATGATCTAGGGGGGGAAAAAAAGTGCAGGTCACCAATGGGGAAAAGAAACCAAGGTGAGGGGCAAGAAAGAAGGAAATGAGCAGAGGAGCTCCTACCTGTATTAGGCTATTATTTATAGGCAATGCAAATGAACTGAACAACAGTATAAGGTCTGAATGCACAATATTAGAGAGCTTAACATTTATCTGACTCGTCCTCAAAGAAATGCACTCTTTTTTTATTAGAACAATGTAAGGGAAACCTATTCACACATGCAAGCTTTTATTCACGGCCTCGGCATGCTCCATAATAGGGAATTGTGAAGATATGGGAACGTGAGCTGAGCCATATATGCAGTCATGTCAGTGATCTCTTGTGATCATGGGAACTTCCAAGTGGTTAATATTTGTGGCATTTACACCAGTGTTTATTTCATGGAGTAGTCGCAAGGGCATTCTTAAATGTGCAAACAAGTTCATCTGCTTACTTTCTATTTTCAGGAAAGTACAGTATATATGCATAAGATTGCACTGTATTGCAATAGGGAGTGTACCTTTTCCATCCACTATGGTAGTTGTTGAATAATTCATATATCAAAGACTGTGTGTCTAAACGTGTATGCAAATCTTTTAAGGAACTAATATGATTAATTTGCACACAACTTTATGCTTCTAGAATACAGGTAGGTATGATGTGGTCCATAACTTGTAGAGCTTTTGGCAAACTTCAAACACAGCACTGTAGAGCAGTTCATTTCTGGGAGAGATGGCTGTGGCCTATGGGATGTATATCACCTTCTTCAGATTTTAGGACATGTTGTTAAGTAGATTGCTTAAATGCTTTATTGTAGGATTTCCTAATTTGGGGGTCAATGGGCATTTTATTTTTAAAAATTAAAATGTTTATATGTTTATAAAAATAATGTGGAATCATGTGCTAAAACAAATTATCTTTTTCAAGTGGTACTGCAGGGTGAGATAGTTAATAAAGCATCTTCAAGGAAATCCAAAGTTCATTTCAACAAACTCATTCTTTTAAAAAATTCAGTCATATTTTTTAGTTTTCAATTGTCCATAATATTCATTTAAAAGTAATCATCAACTGACTTTAGAACTTTGCATCTATTAAAAATTCAGAGGTCATGTGTGGTTTTCTTTTTGCAAGATCAAGGGGCTACCATCCTTTAAATATAAGGCACAGACTAAAAAATCTATTCTTTACTTGCTCCATTATTCCATGGTATTTAACTTCACAAAATTCTTGTAGTCATCTTCTATATGTCACATCACTCAATACCCAGGTAAATGGAATCAGTGTACCATAATACAGCAGCTGATCATTAGGGATCTGGACATCTAGGGTGGATACCTTTAGCTTACAGAAGATACCTAAGTGCTGTTTATTAGAGCTTTGATGTTCAGCAAAATCTATATTATTATGTCTATAAAGTTTATTACTTAAACATAGTATTATTTTCCTGATTCAGTTCCTGCCTATATAGGCAAAAGTTAAGACTGAAGAGTTCACAGGAATCCAGCTAATGAATTCGGAGTATGGGCAGCATCTCACCATTATGACAAAACCTGATTAGACACAAATAGGTGTGAAGTCTGGTCTTTGTAGTGTTGGTAGTTTCATAACAATACCACTCTAATACTTAGATTGCAGTTCATGCAGATGGTAAGGCATTGTTCAACCTACATTATTGTGGGATGAATGGAATTGGAATACATTTATATTAACAGAAGCATCAGTTAATGGAGGTTGATTGGATCTGTATTAGGTAATCTACATTGTGGCCACTATACTTCAGTGGGTCCAAAACAATGCCACTGAATTGTGCTAAATATACCTGACCTTTCAGCAACCCTGTCCTAGCCACAATACAAGATGTATCCTACACTCTTCAATTCTCCATCAGTAATGAGGGTCCAACAGTCTCTTATCTGCCACATATTTTGCATTTTCAAAAATCAGGATGTTTTTCTTTAAATCACAGCACCGCTGGAGCTCCCCAAACATTACTGGGAAATTATTCCAGTCAGATACATTTTTAAAATTTCTATTACTCAAAGAATAGGGAGAAAATCATTTACTTTATAACCTTAGCACAAAGAAGGCTTCAAAATAATCACTTTAATGGAGAATCAAGTTATATGAGCCTACTTTTTATTTAAAAGTAATTTATGTGGAAACTAGAATTTAGGCAGTGCTATATCTAAACAGAAAGCTGACAAGACCAGTGCAATGCTGAAGGCATATGTTTAAATTATAAAATGGCTTAATATACATGCAAGGAAGCCATTTGTTAACTGAATAATCTGAATTTAAAATTTGTGAATATCTCTTGTTGGTAATAAAAACATTTCAGCATCAGAAAAACTCGGTATCAGAAAAAAATTGGTTAACTCCGAAGGATGCTCTACAATGGTTTAACTAATCAGATTAACCTAATCTTCTCAGATAGCCTTTAGGCCTGCTTAGTTAACAGCAACAGCACCAACAAAACCCCAGAGTATATCAGGAGCAGGGGCTGCCAAAAAGAATGAACCCAAAACCAAACACTTCAAAAACCCTGAAACTGAAGAGACATCAAACTTCACTGCATAAGGTATGAGTGCAATGCCAGCCATTTGAAAGTCCTGCATACCTGGGCTTTGTTTATCCCACTCCTTTAGGTGTCTTCTTTTTGTTGTTTCTGCGGATTACATTCCAAATCCAATTGTTCTCTATAATTGCCTTTATGCAGCCTTACAGTAAGTCCCATTTATTTAAACTTCTCTGTTCTTAGTAAATCTGTGCCACTAGGGTGCTTTCTGGATTTTCTTTTTTTGGAAAATATGTGCAACAATGTTTTCAAATTTAATCAGAAAATTATTTTCATTGTGAAGAGAAAATTGCACATATGCCTAGAGGATAGCTGCCCAGGCAAACCAGGGGCTGTACGTGACATATATCTAAATTAAAAAAATACATTATTTTTGGATTTTTAAACTCCAAAGCCAAAATCTATTTTTGATATTTTCTTTAGTTTACTATTTTTTAAACAAGGTCTCCTTTGAAGAATGATAAAATGTAAATACTTTCACAAAGCAGAAACCTAATCAATCTCACAAGCAGAATGTAAATCAAGGATTTCATTAACTGCTGTTATCCAGTTTAAATTGTAGTCTTGTCCATAATGTCAATCTATGTGTGTCTACATTATATTAAAAACCTTTAAATGGCTTTGTAATACCAGCTACATCTAGCTATTATTATAATTAATGATAGCATTTTATAAATCAATATATGTATTCTTGATAAATTCATATCCAGTTAATGGTATAATTTAAATAAAAAATTAATGTAATAAAGGATATTCAGGAATAGGCAGAAAATCTTTAAAGGTTAAGAGGCAAATTTGTCTAAATTTTTGACTCATTTTTGGAGGGCAGGTGAGGAAGAAATGTTCATAGCAACCCACTTGCCATTTATCTAAAAGTACATGTCTGTCTGTCTGTCTGTCTGTATCATCTATCTATCTATCTATCTATCTATCTATCTATCTATCTATCTATCTATCTATCTATCTATTAATGTTATTATAATTTTGCAAAGAGGATGCTTTGGAAACCTGTAAAAGATATAGTTACAACAATCAAAATTTAGAGTCAAAACATAAGTAAAAACAAAACTTAATTTTTAGGGCTTTTTTTTAATTCATAAATTTCTTATTCCAGATAGTGCTAGCTGCAGGTTCATTATATGCATGCTCCCAAACTCACTAAGTATGAAAATGTATACCCAAAAGCTTAAATGCATTCATTGCAAAGGCTGTATAAATCCTCAAGAATGTTTTCAAGCAAGAGAAATATGTTCCTTATCTGCTATTCTAAGTACAGTTAATCCAGTTTATTCAAAAAATAACATGGGAGTAACAGGGGACGGGACACACCATCATCACCTACTCCCTTTCCTTCCAAGCTGCATGGTTGTATTAAATTACATAAAGTTTCTTTTATGAGTTACTTTATAGTTTAAAGTTTATTTATAGTCTTTAACAAAAATCTCTCTTGAAGAATAATACAAGATAAACAAAACAAACAAAACATACTGCGCATTATCATCCAGACCAATCTACAACATTTAATAATTATTGCTTGTTTATATATTGAACATTAGTCAAGGCATAGCTAACCAAATTATACCCAAAAATTAAGCATGGCCACTGGGGTGACACAACACAGAAATGTTATTTTAATCTAGTAAGATTTATTTCTGACATTTTTCTTAACATTGCTTTGCCTTATTTAGAATAGTAAAAGTGACTTCTCCAGTCTCCCTTGACAATAATGGATGATTTTGAAATCCTACATGGAAGGAAAAAGAAATGGATTTCCTGTCATTCACTTAGAGATACACATTTGGGATTTGTATGTGTGTGTGTGTGTATGTGTGTATGTGTGTAAAATTTTACATTTAAATTGTCCTCTGCATTCACAAATATTTTACCACTTGATGGGACTGACATTTGGAGGCTGTCTGGGAGAGAAAGGAGAGTAAAGGAAAAGTTTAGCTATGAATGCCTTTGAAAGCTGATTTTAATCATGTAGTCATTTCAGCAATATCTTTATTTTAGAGAAAGAATGAGAACCCCAAACAAGCTATAGATTCCCAAGAAATGTAATCTAATAAAAGACATAAAATGGTACAATTAAGTGAAACACTGAAACATATTGTGTGTGTGTATGCCCACACATAAACTCCTATTCTCCCTTTTATTTTACCCCTTGGGATCACACACATTTCTCTAAACCCCCAGCATCATACTTCTGTTTCTAAAACCTTATCAGGCCTCACCTCACTCTTTTACAGTGTTTCAGCCTTTCCATTTACTAAGAATGTAACCTCTCATTGTATCAGTGAAACAAAAATCTCCAACACTTTGAACAACAAGGCCAGTTTTTTTAGAAAAAGGTGTTTGATCAGCTATGTAAGATGCTTCTTAAAAACAAAACAAAACAAAAACTTTGGGATTATAATAGTTGCTTTCTCCCGAATAAAACCACTTGCATTTAGTGCATTTAACTTTCACTGTGTGGAAGTTAATAGTGTTTGGTCATTTTGATAAAAGTACTTTCTTGCTCACTGCACATTATATCTGTCAGGGAGTCTGATCCCCAACCTGTTAATTATGGAATTTAGGAAGATTTAGTTTTAATGATTTCAGTAGACCCTCTCACCAAAGTTCTATAGATAGTTAAATGGGCTTGCATAATTAACAGGGTTGTGAAATCAGGATTTCAATCTCGTTTGAGCCAAGTGGAAAGGAATGATACCACACCTGCCACTTGTATGATGTAAACCCAATTTCTGTACAGAAGAAAGCATGATTTGTGTAAACAAATACATGACTCAGATGCCCACACTCTGCTCTCATCTGCAGATATTTACCTCCACGAAACCTCATTGTTCAGTCCGATAAAATTATACAACAGTGACTTGTTAAGAGTTTTTCCTCCTCAGGCAATGACGAGTTGAAGGACTGCAGAATGCTTGAGGCAAAGCCAAAAGTGCTGAGGAGACCCGGATTCAGGTAATTATCACAAAATAATGGGTTAAAACAAGTAATCAGATATTTCACTCCCATTTATTCTGTTGGTACAAAAGGAAATTTATAAGGATATCCTGTTTGGAACATTGTAACTGTACGATAAGCTTTGACAGCTATAAGCTGGAAACTGTGTTGGCCAAAATCGGATAGCCTTTCACAGTAACAACACAATTACATTGGCTAAGAATCTCTGACAGCAGGCAGGGCCATTCTCTCCAGCCCATGCCATTTAAACCTCACCGGTCAGGTTACGAGCTTCAAGGAGAGAGGGTTAAGAATATCCAAAGTCTTTGCTGTTCAACAAAGCTATTTTGCTTTGTTGCAACCACCAATTCCCTGAGACTGAAAACAGCCCCTGCTTATTAAGAGGCAGAAGTCTTTTCTCTAGAGGACATACTAATTTCTGTGCAACCACCACATGGTCTTGCAAGAATCCTGGTTTCTAAAAGCACACATCATGATTTAAAGAGGCAGGGGCTAAACGCCATGGAAATTTCAAGGCTAAAAGCTGTAAGCTGTTGCTGAGGTTTGACCAAAGGAAGGAAAAAAAAAAAAAGGGGGGGGGAAAGCTATGGGATGGGGGTGGTGGAAACAACACATTGAGATAACTGCATACAAGAATAACAAATCAGCTGGTTCCACAATGCCACCCATTTGGCTTATAATGATTGAGTTTGGTGTAACTAACCATGGGGGGAGAGGGGAATCCATCTTCTGAGGATATTTCTCAGTTAGCAGGCAGTAAGTTGCTGAAATCTCCTACTGTGGCTTCCTAGGGACCCAGGGAGTGTGATAAGAAATGTGTGGCAATTTTACAATTCTCACACAAAGCCACTGATGCTGGGGCTGGTGGGGGGAGATATGGAGGGGAGAATCCAAACAAAGGATGTGTAAGCAATTTCATTTATTTTGATAAACCTCCCTCCTGCTCTAGAGCATTTTGCTGCCTTTGTCAAAGTGAATGACAACAATTTGGCCAACTCTCCCTAAGCCACACTCTACAGTGACAGGCAAATTATCAGAGGCCCTGCACTCCTTATTATCAGAGGAGAAGTCATCAGGAGGACGCGTGGAGGATCCCTCTCTCCTGTCACTATTTGTCAGTGGGACAAGGGCCACTGCTATGGGGAGCTGACAGGTAATTTCAACAATAACAATTACTCCTATTACTGGTGTCATAAACAATTCGCCCAAGGCATGACAATAGCAAAGCTTTATAATTCAATGCCATATAAATAAATGTCAGCAGGTAACAAGTAATTTAGCTCCAATCACGCCATGGCCCTGGCAGTAATATTGTTATTGCAAGAAAATTGAAAATTGAAAAAAAATTCAATATGGTAATGGATTAAGAAAGGGTTCAAGGGCTGGAGAAGAGCATGAGCTTAAACATTGTTCATTTTAATTGAGGTGGTGTGCATGATAACTTATTTTACTATTGCATATAATACACAAAATCATGGCTTAGCACACTTCTGTCTGGAATTTAGCTAAACATGAATATCACTTTCATCTCATATGACTCCAATCATTATAAAGAATATTTTAAAAGATCACTAAGCATCAATGATCTGTGCACTTTCCAGTGTGCATCTCTGCTGTTGCTGCTGGTGGTGGTGTTTTGTTTTGTTTTTAATTACTAATACAATCTAAGTGAAAATCACTGCTGGCTTCAATGTGAATAACTCATCCTTACTGAGCTGTGGATGAGGGTAAAATACGTATTTCAAATTCAGGATGTGATTCCCCCCCCCCCCCCGAGTTCTGATTTGACAAGAGTAACTGAAATTTATGTTTGATGTGAAGGCACATAATAAAATGATGCTCTTTCTTTCAAGATCCCATCCTTTTTGCAAGCTGGCCACTCCCCTCAGAATGCCAGTATTAAGACAGAGCAATATGACTTAGCCATGTTTCCCTAGAATGACATCCACCCAGTTCCTCCTGCATAAGAGAACCTATGCCTGCACAGCGAAGTAGTGAAACCCAGCTTCATTACTGCATGTTGATCCAACCAATTTGCAATTTTACTCTTTGACCACTAAGACAATGTGGCATCAGTTTGACAGGAGTAAAAGAATTTGAAAATCTCTAATTAGAAGAGCTGTGGAGCAATTAACACATGTCAAATTTCACTTCATCAAGTGCCACTCTAATTTTCTCACTAAAAATTAATGGACTTTTTTTGTATCTCGTGTCCCCTCAAGGCAATGTTGATTCAAATCTGCTCAAGATGCAGTGTTGCACAGCTAAGCATCTTCTTGATTACAATCCGACACACTTCTAACTGCTTTCATTCTCACTGCCAGAGATACTTTGTCAACAGTCAAATTACGCCATGCTGATAACAATGCATAATGGTGTTCCTCAAAGGAGGCACTTGTCATGAAACTGTGTTTCATAAATTGCATCGTTTTCTTTTATATGAAATAGCACTGGTTTAAAACAAACTTTTCGTGCTTCCCATAGCAATTGTTTCATATGATCCTTGACTTAATTTTTTACAGATACAAAAATTTAATGGTAACTGTTCAAAGAACAGAATAAAAAAACCAAGAAGGATTTTATTTTTTGCATTGCCTCTCCAGGGTAGGTTAGATGCAATACCCTGTAATCGTGCAATGCTTATTGAAGAAAAGATACAGCTAGTGCCTAGAACAAACTTCCCTGTTTCCTCGTGATGTCAGTGGCAAAGTTTTTCTAAGCAAATGGTGCAAATTTTGGTTAAAGACTATAAACATAATAGAAATGCTTCTTTCAATGGACATTATTTAGATTCCAAAAGGAATTTGTTTAACAGGAACATTTACCAGCTTTCACAAAAACAAAACAAAACTGCAGATGTAAGTGACAGACTGTTAGCATGAGTGTGTGTCTGTGTATGTGTTAGTATGGCAAGTGGAAGAAATAAATGGCTCAACTTTTTCTTAAAAAACAAGATGTTTATTTATGACTGAAATATAACTGAAGAAAAGCTTTAGGAAGGGTAATTCTCTTCTTTGATCAAAGCTGATTCTCAAAGAATTTGGAACGTTTTCACAATTATTTGATTCCCAACCCTCCAAATTAAAATCTGCCTGTGTCGAATCAGTAATTAGCAATTAACTACTGTAATATACAACTTTGCTGCAAATGTCAAACGCTATTTTTTTGTGTTTGATTGCTTCTTGTAATTTTAACTATTTCACATTTACATTTTTATGTTAAATGCATCTGGGTCTAAGTTTTGTATTGCTGGAACTTAATTAACCTGAATGAAAGTAGACCACTAGATAATAGTTCACATTTTCCTTTTTTTCCCCCTCTTACAATTTTCACTATGTTACAATTAACAACCTAGTGTGATTTTATTACAGTGCTTTGCAATTCAATTCTGCTTGAGAAAATGTTCAGACATTTTCACAGTTCTGTGGAGTCACCTAGATTTTTCTTTTGTCCCATTTCTGGCATATTATGTTCACAGAAAGCAGATCTCAACACAAACTGCTGAAGCATTTAAAACTTCCCGGGGGGGGAAAGGGGGATGGTATCATCAAAAGTTAAGCAATCAAGCTCATAAGAAACATTTCCTTTTGATTTGATTGCTTTACCATATGCTTTAAAAATTCTAAAATGCCAGGATTAGAAATACAATATAAACTGCATATCAAAAGATGATAACAATGGTGTACAACTGGCATTTAAATAATAAGCAGGTTGGCAAACTGCAAATAAAAGGGGAGGGGAACCCAAGAAAAAAATATGGAAAGACCACTGTGATGCAAACCAATTTTATCTTCAATATTTTGCTTTTGTTTTCAAAATGCTCAATAAACAATCCATAATGCATCCCTCATCAACCGCAAACCATGAGGGCTCTGCACTCAAAGAACAGGAAACATATTCAATTTTCCTAACAGAAGACAGTTCATTAAGCTGTGCCACATCAAATAAAACTTTAATTTCTCCAGCATCTGAGCTGCAATGAAAGCAATTGATGAAGATGAGCCATATGGTACTTCTATCAGCAAACACATATTGCTCATTCCCCAAAAGTTTTCTAATTCTGCTCCCCAGGCCTGTGTAATATAGATAATGTGCTCTGAGAGCAGTAAGCATGAGCTATCTGGTGTACACTTCTAATACTGTATTTAATGGGAAATAATGAATCATAAAAGCCTGCGGAAGATGGCTTTTGCTAACCTAAATCTCAGCTGTAATTTCATTGTTCTGTGCCTAAGACGCTGTTTGCCCTTTCCAAACAACAGCAACTGAATGTAATAATCCAGCCGCTTCAACCTGGGCCAGAGGAGAAATCCTTCCTTGAACCCGGTTTCATTTAACTCTTCCAGCTCTCGCGGTAATAATGGAAGTGTGATTAATCCAAGAGATTTGCATGCTATGCAAATATTTCACACATATGTCAATGAACATATTTCTACGCTCACATACTTTTTCATTTGTAGTGCTGTGATTAATATTTTTAAACACTCTCACTCCTCTAAGAGTAGATAACTAGAAGACAAGAGAAAAGGAAACCCCGAAGCAATTGACATTGCAAAATCTGATACTTTTCTAACATAAACATCCAGACTTTTGAAGAATGCCTGAAAAAATATTTTTTTAAAAAATCCAGAAGGAAGGAAGGAAGGAAGGAAGGAAGGAAGGAAGGAAGGAAGGAAGGAAGGAAGGAAGGAAGGAAGGAAGGAAGGAGAGTGAGGAGTCCTTGGTGGTCTCTGAACCTTTTTGTTTTCTTGCAGACGTTTCATTGCCAGACTAGGCAACATCTTCAGTGCGAGAGAAAAAAAAAGAAGAAGAGTGAATTTAAGCCCCTGAACAAACAATTTAATTAACTTAAAATGAAATGAAATACTGTTTATTCTGTCAATGACCAGCAAAATTAACTTAAAATTTTAACAAGCCTTAAAAACAAGCCTTAAATACAGAAGTTCCTCTCAGCTGGTCTTAAATTAAAATATGATACAGGTAAGATTGAAAAGACAAAGATTTCTAAGCAAAATTGCATATAAAACAATAAAGTAAACTTGGCATGGCTTAATAATGCCTAGAGTTATGCTAAGGCTTCCTGAGAATTTTCTTTCAAAGGTTTCCTGCAACTACCTTCTGCCAACATTTCAGACATCGTAACTGAACACAGGACTTAGAGGCAGGGGATGTTCACATTGGAGAGATACCTTCATGGTCGCGCTTGGCATTATCTGAACCCCAAACAGTTCAATTAGAAGGAGAGACTTTTAAAAGTTAGGGAATTGCCTCTTAAAAGCTTATTAAAATCAGCATGTTACATGTCTGTTTTTGAATTAGCTTTACTGCCGTGATTGCCTTCATTAACACAGGCTGTTTTGGGCGCTGCTCTGTGAATGCTCAAGTGTCTGCTCAACCCCCATCTCCCTCCCTCCTTTCCTAAACCCATTCTCAGGAGTTGTCAACTTGGAGCCTTGCAAACCCCAGCATCTTAATCCTTCAACAACAACATTTACCCACAAATGAAATCCACACACCAAAACAGTAGTCAATTGCAATGGCTGCAGCAAACAGGTAAAAAATAAACGTGACAATCTCCAAAACCAGCCCCCCCCCCGCCGCCCCCTATATGTCTATGTCTCTCTCTCTCTCTTTCTCCCACATGGATGCTTTTTTGTGACTGTCTTACAAACAAGGGTTGAAACAGTGCCGGATGGGTTACAATGACAATGGTCTATTGCAGTGTAAAACAAGTTGGAGAATAAAAAGGTGCTTTTTGTTACCATTTTATCAAAGCTGTTCATCTTCTAGCTGCAGGCAGCATTTTGCTGGAATTGCAGATATTTCTCTGTCCAGGCGCCTTTGTTTGTGCATCTCATTTGCATCTATTTATCTCCAGCTGAGGGTGCTTTCAGCTCATTAAGGCCTCCCCTAGCATTATTTCCTAAGCCAGCTGCTGAGGAGGGATTTCACCTGTGGTGCTTGAGAAAGAGGGATGGGGAAAAAAAGAAGGGGAGGAAAAAAAAAATCCACGCACAAAACAACAACAAACTGCAAATTCTCCAGTAAGGGGGCGGGCAAAAAAAACAAACAAGGAAATCTTCTGATTCTCTTCCCGTTCAGAACGGGCACCATTTGTGTTAAACAGCCTCTTGTCATGATAGATGTCTCCTTGGGTCAGGGGTGAAAGTTGATCCGAAGGTCAGGCAGTAAAACAACAGGCGAACCAGACGCCAACACGGGTTCCTTAGCTGTCGGTGGTGGTGCAAGCAGGTCTCGAACCTTTTTCAACCTCTAATAAAACAGGGTAAGAATCTGAAGTGGATCAAGCAGGCCCCTGAGGAAGCTGCACCGAAAAGCATCCATAATATCAATATCAACCGGCAACAGGAAACAATTGGGGCAGCTCTCAGCCGAACAGGCGAGCTTCTATTGTTTCAAGAGCCGGGGAATTAATTCCACTTATTTATTTAAGGCGTGTCAACTCGCTGCCTAAACCTGTTTCACTGTCAAGATGCATAAAACTTTTATGGCTCATAAAATAGAGTAATTCATTTCCATGAATTCCACCCTCCCCTCTCCCCTCTCCCCTCTCCCCTCCCCTCCCCTGGCATATCGAGATAGGCCTTGGCTTGAAATGGTTGCAGCCAAATGGATGGTTGTGAGGAGCTGCACCATATGAGAGGGGGAGGGCCACAAAATTATTTGATTGGCAAACCACGCTCAGCACAAACAATAAAAGAGAATAGGATGAATGCTGAATAATCTCCACTTAGATTCACCTAGGCGGAGCCTTAAGCAAGTGCGTTTCTAGCCTGGTTTCCAGTAAGGAGCTGCAAGATTTCCAGTAAGGACCTGCAAGTTCTGTCACAAAATGTTAAAAAAAAACAAAAAACAAATACATCCAGGGAGGATTTCCCCCCCACAGTATTTTATTCACCCACTTCGTCCTAGCTATCCATCTGCTCTTCAAGTTGACACTTCTCGGTTTTCCATAACTGCAAGTTGTATTACATTTCTAGCTTTGTCAAAAAAGATTAATCTTGAACCATCATTTAATTTTTTGCATGTGATATGAAAGTTTGTAGGCAAAAAGCTTCCTTATTCACTTTTTTTTCCTGATAAATTTATACTGTACCTATAATTTTTTTTGGAAGTATAATTTTAAATTGTACTGATACAAACAAGTTACAGTGATTGGTGAGAAACAGATCACAGATTTGCTGTCTGAAACAGTAAAACCCAGAACTGATTACTTGAGTTTGTAAACAAAGGACAAAAGTGTAAACAACTGATTTTCAATAGAATCATGCCACTTTGAAATGAATAAATAACAATTCATTTAAAGTGGCTTTCTTTCACCTTAAAATATACACATATATTTTTGACAGAATTGACATAAAATAAATATATCCAGTTTGGCCTACTCATTAGCTTGTTTAAAATAAAAGATAATTTGGAATAAACAAATGCCGTTTTGTTTAGTGCTTCATCCAAAGTATTCCTCACTGTAGTGTAGAATTTTCATTATATTATTTGCAGTTCTCCAAAGTTACATTTTCTTTCTGAATTCTCATTCTAGTCACTTTTTCAGCTTTTGCCATTTACAAGATTAGTTAATTTTGGCCCATCTTATCTGAGTTGAATCTTGATTCATAAAACATCCCAAACACTCACATAAGTACAAAATGTATCATGATGATCAAACCACGGATCCTATAGAGCTTGCATTTGTACATTGCATTTCTACCATCTCCCTTATCGAAAGGATCTATTTTATTTCTAAGAAAAAGCAATACCATCTGAAATGCATTTGAAATTCATACTGTGATAAAGCTGCTGCTGCTGCTTCTTTTTCTGAAGATGGCCTGAATAACTTTACTAAACTATTTGGGGTTTTGTTTTCTGCTAAATGCACCCCAGATCCTGAGCAGATTTCTTACTTCTCCCAATCTCTTTAACTGCATTTCCCATTTTTCTTTGCCTCTAATCTAATCACTAATTCCTTTACTTGGTCAAGAAGTTAAAAATGTTAAGTGCTAGCAGTGCCTCCTTCCTCCCCCTCATATCTGTCTCTGTTTATGGAACAGGCCCCGGTTTCCTCCTTTCCTTGTTCAGCTCCAGGTCTTCAGGTCAGGAGACTGTAAATACACATAGCACTGCCCCAACCCATAAATCTGAGCAAAGGGCAGGCATATATATTCAGATAAGCAATGTGGAGGGGAAAGAAAGAAAAGAAAGAACAAATAGTGTCTGTGGAACAGCAGGCACTTTCCTAGAAACAAAATTAAAATGCCAACAACCCCCTTTGTACAACAGAGGAAAACAACTCTTGTTACTGAACACTGGCTTCTAAAAGATGCTCTTGGAATGATCACCTTTTCCCTCCCATGATTTATATACAAATCAGTAAAAAAATGCATTTTATTACCCTGGAGACAGTGAAAATAAACAAAGACATTTCACTTACATTCTAGCATGCTGTTATGTTCTAGCGTTTCCATCTGCAACTGGAAAGTTTTGGCTCTCAGTTCCTCATCAACGCAAAGAGAAACAAAAGGCACATTTTCTTCCTGCAAGATATCTCTGATTCCAAAGAATCAGGTTAAACAATTGTGAAATTGCCTTATCAATTTCCCCCCCTAAGAATTATAATGGCATCAAATATATTTAACGTGAATCTTAGCAAAATTGTAAGATAGACCATTGGTATCTCCCCTCAACATGCATGGGACACTAACGATCTTGCTACCATCAAAATCTATGGAATGCCCTTGGCAGCTCCTTATACAGATACTGCCATCCTGTAGGCTGTCCTCATCCTTCACATCCATAGAGATATGCTTTCATGTTAGGATTGAACTCAAATTGGGGAGTGAATTAGGTTTGGATGAAAGCTGCAGAAATTTTACAAACAAGAGATCTAGCTATTAAGTAAAAGTAATCTCTGTTACCTTGTGCTGTTGACTAGTTTTCCTTGAGCAAGGAAGAAATGCTGAGTTTGCTCCGGCACAAACATACAGGACTTCACCGAAACTTTTTTTTTTAGCTCATGCTGACATTTCCTCATTCTGCGCTGAGAGTCACTTCTCCAGTTCTCTGATGTGTGGTGTAAATGGGACCTGATGTTAGGGGGGTTTCTTTTTTCACTTTTATTCAGGTGAGGTGTAACATACTGCAGATGTACCAGTAATAGCAGCCATTACACAGAGGGCCATTCTCTTCTTGAGTTGAAAACTTCAGCTACTTGACAAGCTTCTGCAAAAACTGTAGCAGAGAGAGTAATTATTTTTTAAATTATTTTAAGGACAATTCCCTCTCTCTCTGTCTTACTGTTGCATGAAATAAATGTAAATCAACTGTCTTTAAAGATGGCTGGCACTGGCAGATAGTTGAATTAAGGTTTTTCAGATTGATTCACTGATTTGATTTAGAAGACTTTTTTCATCCCATGTCTCTCACTCAATACTTCATCCGAAGTGAAATTCAAGTGCTGGTTTTCTTAGAAGTATTCCACTCTGTTTAATAGGGTTTACTCCCAGGAAAGTAAGGGTTGTAGCTTAAAACAAACATTTGAAAAGAGCATTAGTGTGGGTTTAGATTAATATTTTAAATGAAATCCTGTTTTCTTTCTTTCACCAATTTAATTGGGCATTTTTATTTTAGTAACTTAATCTGAGATAATTAACTAATTTTAAAACTTCTGAAACTATTGAACTCTTTAAAACATTTGAAACTCCCAGGCTTACATTTGTCCCGACTGTAACATTAATTCCTCTGATTAAAAGCTTAAAAGTTTGCCTAAATTCTTTAATAGCAAAATACTTAGAAGTGCAAACATAGACAATGTAATAGCTTAGATAAGCATGTAAGATATATTTATAAGAAAGATCACACCAAGATCAACAAAGACATGGGGGGGGGGGGGGAAAGGCGTCTTGTGGCACCTTTCAATCAAACGAAACGTATTACAGTATAGGATATATGTTTAAAAATTACAGTCCACTACTCCACAAAAGCTTATTTTTGGAGATGTCTCAAAACTTGTTGCTCTTTTTACTTCTCTTCATACTGCAAGAGATTAACATTATTCCTCTAAGAACTTTCCAGATAAATAAACTCGGGATCAGGTGGAAAAAGCAGTCGCAAAGACTATGGTGAAAAGATAGCAGCAAGGGATAACAAGCAGTAGGGATGCCTTTTTTGAACTACTTTCTGCTCTTCCATTCACTCTCATAGCATTGTCACAATAGAAATTCATTTAATATGAATAGGCTAATTGTGAGAGATGTCAAGAGTTGTTATTCAGCAACATCTGGAAGGTTACCATTCCTCCACCCCAGCATAAGATTTTGCCTTATCCAGCAAATTATGGTAATGTTCCAAAGGGATGCATATGTAGGTCTATGTGAGAACATTCCTTAGGTCCTTCTGAATGTTGTGATAAAGCCACTCTCAAAAGATACAGTGTTGGGGAAGAAGAAATCATCCAGAGAGGCATGTCATGCAGGTGAACCATTACCATATGAAGCTAAAATTGATTCAGCCCTTACAATTATGGATATAGCTCTCTAGACCTATAGCAGCTATTACAAATAAACAGAGATACTACATTAGTAAAAATATCAGTTTGTAAGCATCTAACTTAATAAGTGATAGAAGTTTGGGTTTTTTAAAAGTATGTATGTGGACATGTTTCTTGCATTTGCAGATAATTTGTTACCATTTTTAAAGGGAATAACACTAATTGGTTTGTAGCTATCAGATTCCTCTGAAACTGCCATAAGGGATTTCAGTGAAATGTTGAAGTTTCAGAACTTGACTGGATAGCCATAAAAATGTTCAGGGCTTATCAAATGCTCGCTAAAACCTATCAGTACAATTTAAAAAGCCTGTACCTTGAGCTAGATCTGTCTTGTGGGATATCTTTCCTTGTAAGATTATCACTGCTTCTTGACTGAAACCAGGCTTGAGAAAATACACGGTGGAATCACTTTATTTTGTGACATTTCAGCTTTCAAGGCTGCTCAGACCTAGGAAGCAGAGAAGTTTTAAGCAGATTCTTAAAATCTCTAAGAAAGTATTTTCTCTAAGAAAGTAAGTTTCACAAAGGCCTGGTTTCCCAAATCTTCTGGCAAGCTGGAAAATCCTGTTTACGCCCACGGATGTCTGCTACAAAGAATGCTTTCCACGGATAAATCCTACTTTGTCCTCTGAACCCCAGTGGCTGCTCCTCTCGAAAAGGAGACTGTTCTCATTTTAGCCAGGCCAGGGGACATAAATCCCAAGTCATAAATCCACAAGTTATCCCAAACTGCTGGATTTTGCATCTGCAACTTTGGAAAACAGAGAGTAAAAAGATTTACACATAATCTTCCCCCCTGCTGATTCTTTAGCTGAAGGGCAACTTCAGAACATTGATTTGGAAAAAGATATTTTGAAAGCATTCTGTTCCTAACCCTAAACTTCACACTTTCTCATGGCATAAAGCCTTTTTGGAAGATTATTTGTGTCAGGGCATTTCTTGCAGACCATGTGCTTGTGATCCCATATTATTTTGCTACTAGTATGACATAGTGGTTCAGGACCTGAGAGACTTAGGTTCAGATTCACTCAAGCTATGGAATCTCACATGTTATCTCTTAG
Organism: Charina bottae; assembly: GCA_023362775.1. Taxonomy (NCBI): domain Eukaryota; kingdom Metazoa; phylum Chordata; class Lepidosauria; order Squamata; family Charinaidae; genus Charina; species Charina bottae. The sequence goes on along the minus strand of JALMGJ010000009.1, from coordinate 44,001,894 downwards.
TCCAGTCTAGCCTATGGAGTTGTTGTGATGGGAATAGCTAGAGGAGTGAGTGTTATATAAGCCACCTTAAGCTCCTGGAAGAAATCTCACCAATAAATAAGTAGTGAGACTAATACAAGCTGTTCAGTACTTACCTATAGCACAATCTGTGCAACCATATTGCATGCTTTTTTAATGCCAAATTGTATCTTCTTGGATATATGGATGTGCACTGTCTGAAAAGAGTTTCTCTGGACCATCTAACCTGATTAGGCTGACCATACGTCCTGTTTTGAATGGGACAGTCCCGTTTTTTTAGCATTCTTCAACCGTCCCGTCGTTTTCATAAAAATCTCAGTTTTGTCCCATTTTTCAAACCCGGCGGGAATGGCGTGGAAGGAGGATCCGAGCCAGAGCATGGACTGGGGGGCGGGGTTTGTAGGAGGGAGCCAATCGTGTGGACTGGGGGACGGGGTTTGCAGACGGGAGCCAATCGTGCCAACTGGGGGTGAGGTTTGCAGGCAGGAGCCAATCACGTGGACCGGGGGTGGGGACCCCCGTCTTTTTCATGAATACGGAATATTACATAAGACCCCATCCCGTTGTGCCATCCTGAAATATGGTCAGCCTAAACCTGATGAATAATAAGGCTATTCAGATCCTTCAAAACAGATGCTTTGCAATGTGCAGAAATATGAACAAACCACTTGTCTTCAATTCATTAAAACAGCCATGTCTTTTTCCAGGGTTACGCAACTACTTCGGAAGCTGCTTCCAGTCTGTTTCTATATGCACGTGTGTGCACAGCCTCTCCCTTTGGTTTTTCTCCTCTGAGTCCTGAAAGAAAATGTTCTAGTAGCTCTATTCCAAGATATTTCAAAAACAATTTTAAATGTAATGCTGCCAAATTGGAATTAATTAGCAAAAGCGGAAACTATTTTTGCCAGGTATGTCCACCATCAATGGGCTGTACTGACTCTTTTCTAAGATATCTGCTACATTCACATCAACTGTATAGAATGAATATCCTTTCAGTCCTTATAATATTGTGACACTGTCTTTTGCTTTTACTGGCTTGTATTAATCAAGAACGGTCCACAACCACCTCCTCTTTGTACTATAGGCAGATATTCACTAAAGTGTCCGCAACTTGCATTTGATAAGATGAATTCTGGTCTACAAAATTTTATGCTACAATAAATGTTCAGTCTTCTAGGTGTGATGAGATTGGATTACTGCTGTATCCTTGTGGAATTTAGACTCTGTTACTCGCTTAAAGTCCGCTGTGCTCCAGACATGGACCAAATTGAAGGGGATTGAACAAAATTAGCCTACCATTGACCAGAGCAGACGTCTCTTTATACAGCCCTTTGACATTTTCTTCCAGGGTGGGCCACTTCTAGGATAACTGGAGCAGGTTAAGGGAAAAGGGACATGGAGGAAAATGGCAAGGAAGGAGATAAGCCACTGGTGGAAGGAGGGGGAATATTTTACATTGCTTTGTTCTGAGAGAGGTACACCTACTGCTATGGGGCAGACACAAGAATACTCAAATGGAACTGCCCCATCATACACAGCCCAGACATCTCATTTTCAAAAAAAGGTTTTTCACTGGGTACAATACATATTGAAGAAATGAAGAACTTTGCAAGATGGTCAAGATTTTTATTTTTATTAAATCATAACAGGCAGATTGCCACTGTTACAGTCGTAATACATTACCCTATTCTTAGGGAAGAACTGACTATCTTCCTAAGTTGGATGGATTCCAGACAGGCAGAGTATGTCAGACTTACCATAAATTTAATAGTAGAAGAGGAAGGAATGATTCAATGTGTGTGTATATGTGAGTATGTGGAGGCCGACCGGCATGTTTCCAGACATTCCGTGGATAAGAATGAAGAAAGGGAGGGTTTGAGGACCCAAACTGGGACCTTCTTTGCCTCAGCTCTTTGCATGATTGGCTACTCTAAGCTGGAGCGCATGGATTCAGAATCAGCATTACTTTTAATGACCAATAAATAAATATAGCATTCACACCCCTCCCCCCATCCAACCTAGGATTTTCCTGACACCTTCTAAATCTCTGAGTGGTTGAGATAAACTTTGTTTATCTACAGATAAGTATTTTCTTTAAGAAGAATTAGTTTGCACAGTTGTAATTTTTGTTTCTCTTGGTTCATTGGCTGTACTCATTCATATGGTGTGTTTGTCTTTTCTCTGACAAGGTCCTTAAGGGCTTTTTTTCTTACCAATCGCACAGCATGGGGGTGAGCATGAGAGATATCTTCTCTGGCTGGGACTGGACCTCTGTTCCTGATGCTCCCCCAGCTAAAATTCATGACCTCCCTCTGTGTGTGTTTTTGGTGTGCTTCACAAAAAGCTTTGGTCATTTCAATGGGCTTTAAATGCAAAACACCTAATTTTATTATTGAGTGCTGTTAATGTGTAACATCTTTTATTGTTTGGTGCTAATAAGTTTGTTTTTTGCTTTCAATTGGATGGAAGTGGGGATATTGATTTTGATCAATTGTTAGATGATGAAGATGAATTTTTAACATACCCTGTGTTAAGAGATAAATATCATCTACCAGATGTAACTCAATGGCAATATTTACAGTTACAACATTTATTAACAGCATTGTTTGGATCAGCAGCAGTTTCAGCTTCTAAGACACCTGAGATACTAGAAAAGGTAAAGGTAAAGGTTCCCCCACACAGTTGTGTCCGACTCTAGGGGACGGTGCTCATCTTTGTTTGTTAGCCGAAGAGCCAGCATTGTCTGAAGACGCTTCCGTGGACGTGTGGCTGGCATGACACGTGCAGAACGCTGTTACCTTCCCACTGAAGTGGTACCTATTTATCTACTTGCATTTGCATCCTTTCAAATTGCTAGGTTGGCAAGAGCTGGGGTGAGTGTGGGAGCTCACTCTGTCATGCAGGGCTAGGGTCTCAAACCTCCAAACTTGCGACCTTCCAATCAACAAGCCTGGCATCTTACCCGCTGAGCCACTGCGCCCCGGGATACTAGAATAACTTGTTAAATCCTTTAAGACTAAAAAACCTACTATTTGTTTTTATAGATATTTGTTATCAGTAAATCAATTTGATATGCAGATGCTAAGACATGAATGGAATAAAGAATTAGAGGTTCCTATATTGCCTAGACAAAGGGAGAGCGTTTTAACTTCTATAGCAAGCATGTCAATGGACCTTAAACTATGGCTTATACCACAAAAAATAATATTTAGAATTTATTGGACTCCATTACATTTGTATAGTCTTGTATTGTCTAAGACAACATGCTGTTGGAGATGTAATAAGGACAATGCTTCTTTAAAACATAAGTTCTTACAGCGTCCTATACTTACTAAGTTTTGGGAGAAAGTAGTGGATTATATAAATGTGACTGTGTGACAAAAGCTAAAATTTTCAGAGGACAATATTCTTCTGAATTACATACCTAGTACATGGAATTTGACAACAGGACAACGTAAATGGATTCTCTGTGCCCTTACTATGGCCAAAAGACTGATATTGCAACATTGGAAAGATAAATGTATGGCCCTATTTACTCAATGGATTGAAGACCTGATTACACTTGCCACCTATGAGAGGATTGCCTATAGACGTAGACTTAGTATGGATAAGTATAATGAAATATGGGACTCATTTTTACAAAATATAATAGTTTAGGGGAAAGCATGTTGGTTATATAATTGTATGTGTATATATCCAGCTCTTGCCAACCTAGCAATTCGAAAGCATGCAAATACAAGTAGATGAATAGGTACCACTTTGGTGGGTAGGTAACAGCATTCCACATGCGTCATGCGGCCACATGACCGTGGAAGCGTCTTCGGACAACGCTGGCTCTTCGGCTAACAAACGGAGATGAGCACCGGCCCCTAGAGTCAGACACAACTGCACAAATGTGTAGGGGGAACCTATATATATATATATATACAGTGTGTATATATATATATATATATATATATATATATATATATTGTATATATATATATATACACATACATACACACACACACATACACACACACACACACACACACATATACATACACACACACACATACACGTATCATATTTGCATTAGATAAATATATATAGAATTGTAATTGTTTATTGTTGTAATAACAATAAACTCGCTGGATCTCACTCGCTGGATCGTCACCTTGTTGTGGTGAGTGGGCTTGTGTGTTCTCAATGAACCCTGTGAGCGAAGCTGTCGGGAGTCATGTACTCCTGGTAGGGTCACCCATGGTGGTAAGGTCCAGGGGGAGGAACCAGACAAAGAACGATCCAAGAAAGTCCTCAACGGCAGAACAGGCGGAAGATAACAAGGTGTATTGTTACAACGGCTGCGAAGGCGGATGAAGGCTGCAGCAGACAAAAGGTCACCAATCGTCATGGTATCCATGCCATTGGATTAGAGCCTTTTTCTGTGAAGGTTGTGTGCTGATCGTTGTGCACCGATCTCCACACATAAAACAAATTCACGCACAGGCGTCTTCCAACCACACCAAACCCAAAACAACCAAAAGTCCCATGGTGATTGACGAATCACAACGGGGGCAGGACTGTGAAATCCGGAAGCTCCTAGTCATGGATCAGCACATGGGCGGTGGATACGGATTCAGTCGCCCTGACTCAAGGATCGAGGCAGTTGAGTAGTTCGGCAGCTGTATCCACGACTGAGCAGCCCTATTTAGGATCCACTCTGCTCACCCCATATGGGGAGGGGGCTAGAAAAGGTGCCCTAAACATAGTCTGCCTCATTTTCTCCCTGACTGGATTACCGCAACCAGTGGGGTCACCATCTAGCGGTCGTAAAAAACACATGAATTTTGGAACATGGAATATACGGACACTGCAAGACAATATGGATAGTGAACGACCTGAACGTAGGACTGCCATTATTGCAAGGGAGCTGAGACGTTTTAATATTGATATAGCAGCACTCCAAGAAACTCGAAGAGCAGGAGAAGGACAGTTGAAGGAAGAAAAAGGAGGTTATACCTTCTTTTGGAAAGGACTGCCTGAACAAGAACGACGAATACATGGGTTAGGCTTTGCTATCAAAAACGACCTTGTGAAGCTCTTGTCAGAAGTTCCCACTGGGATTAATGAACGACTCTCAACTCTCCGAATAAAACTCACCAAAAACCAATAGGCAACTATCCTAAGTGCTTACGCACCAACACTAGATGCAGATGAGGATATCAAGGAAAAATTTTATACCCAGCTGGACACCATCTTATCAGAGATACCAAAGGAGGATAAAATTATCCTCCTGGGCGATTTCAATGCAAGAGTTGGGCGTGACTTTGATTTGTGGCCAGGGATCATTGGGAAAGAAGGAGTTGACAACAGCAACATGAATGGAATCTTACTTTTGACTAAATGTGCAGAGCATAACCTTGTCATTACTAACACACTCTTTCGCCAGAAAAATAAATTTAAAACATCTTGGAAGCACCCACGGTCGAAGCACTGGCATCTTTTAGATTATGTAATTGTCCTTGCTAGAGATCGCCATGATGTACTTCTCACCAGAGCCATGACGAGCACCGATGACTGCTGGACAGACCATCGATTAATTCGATCCACAATGGCCATAAAGATTGTCCGTCATCGTAGGCTCCAAGGAAGAAAACCAAGGCGTAAAATGAATACACTGGCCCTTCAAGATTCTACTAAACGAGCTTGCTTTCAATCAACTCTCAAGGAACATCTGCCTATGGAACTTCCTGAAAATGTTGAGGAACACTGGGTTAAATTGAAGACTTCTATTATTTCAGCCTGTGAACAAACTATCGGATACCAAACTAAGAGACATCAGGACTGGTTTGATGAGAACGATAGTGAGATTGAACATATTATTGACAAGAAAAGGAAAGCCTTCCGGATATGGCAAAAAGATATTAACTGTGCCGTTAAGAAAAAAATCTACGCCAGTGCAAAGGCAGAAGTCCAAAGAAGAACTAGAGAACTTAAGAACATATGGTGGATAAAAAAAAGCCCAAGAAACCCAACATTTTGCAGATGCTCATGATGCACGGGGCTTTTTTAATGCCATAAAGGCCATCTATGGACCAACAAACCATGGTACAAATCCCTTACGCTCAGTAGATGGTGCTAAACTTCTAAAGGACAAAGAGTCTATTGCACTGCGCTGGAAAGAGCATTACTACAATCTCCTTAATCGTCACTCTACTGTGGCTGATGAAGTCTTCTTTCAAATCCCGCAAAAACAAATAAGAGATGAGCTTGCAGTACCCCCTAGTTTGGAGGAAGTCAGTAAAGCCACTAAACAAATGAAAAATAACAAAGCTAGTGGACCTGATGGGATTCCTGCTGAAGTCTTTAAAGAAGGCGGGCCTGAACTTACACAACAACTTCATAAGCTCATCGAAAAAATCTGGATGAGGGAGGAGATTCCAGCAGACTTTAGGGATGCCATAATTATCACTCTCTTTAAAAAGGGTGATAGAACAGACTGTGGAAACTATCGAGGCATCTCCCTTCTAGCCACAGCAGGCAAAATCCTGGCAAAGATCATCGCAAACCGTCTCCTATCTGTATCAGAAGACATCCTCCCTGAAACGCAAAATGGCTTCCGCCCTTCCAGGGGAACAGTGGATATGATCTTCACTGCACGACAGCTTCAAGAAAAATGCAAGGAGCAAAACCGCCCTCTGTACATGGCGTTTATTGATCTGACTAAAGCTTTTGATACTGTAAATCGTACTGCTCTCTGGACCATCCTTCTGAAAATCGGATGCCCTGATAAATTTGTGAACATCTTGCGGCTACTCCATGACGACATGATGGCAACAATCCTGAATAACAATGGCTCTCAAAGCGATCCATTTAAAGTGGAATCCGGCGTTAAACAGGGATGTTTTATTGCTCCAACCTTATTTGCTATCTTCATCGCTATGATTTTACACCTTGTTGAAGAGAAACTTCCTACTGGTGTAGAAATTATATATCGAACAGATGGAAAGCTTTTTAATCTTAGTAGGCTGAAAGCAAAAAATAAAGTAACTACAACTTCTGTTATAGAACTTCAATATGCTGATGATAACGTAGTCTGTGCACACTCCGAAGAAGATCTTCAAACTATCCTAAACATCTTTGCAGAAGCATATGAAAAGCTCGGCCTCTCGATTAAGATTAAAAAAACCAAAGTGCTTTACCAGCAAGTTCGAACCAATCCCTCCGCAGCACCATCAATCCAGCTTAAAGGTGTGTCACTAGAAAATGTCGACCACTTTTCTTATCTCGACAGCCATCTATCTACAAAAGCCAACATCAACGCTGAAATTCAGCATCGCCTGAGCTCTGCGAGTGTAGCTTTCTCCCTAATGAAGCGTAGAGTGTTTGAGGATCGGGACATTCGCAGGGAGACCAAAATGCCTGTTTACAAAGCCATTGTACTACCAACCCTTCTGTACGCCTGTGAAACATGGACCCTCTACAAACGCCACCTCATTGTGGGAGGTTGTGCGGATCCAGAATTGGCCTTTATAGCCACTTACGGATCCACTGTTAAAATTTTACCTTTGGAAGACAATCTTACTTGGCTACGTGTGATCGCCAATGAATTGTTGTAATGACAAGTTATATTTTATATTTTTATTTTACTTCTTTTGGTTATATTTTTCTTTTTTTTTAAAGCACTTGTTATGTATTGTTTTTTTAACATATGTATCTGTGTATTTTTTTTCCTTTTTCTGTCATTATTTTAAAAAGCAATAAAAATAAATTTTAAAAAGTTTTTTTTTGTTTTTTTTTTAACTAAGTATACATTTTGGCAGAGTAAAGTTTGATCTGGACATGAAATAAAAAAAACTAAGTATTGACTGTTTCTTCTTATTTTTGTTTGTTTTTTCTTTCATTACTATTTTTAATATTTTTTTTTAAACCTGCTGTTTATTATTAAAAAACAACCCCATGGCAGGCATACAATTAATTAAAAACATGGAGGGGAAAGCAGTTTAAAAATAATTTAAATATCTATTAGGTAATTAATTAATTATGCAATTAAACATTCCAAAAAGAAGCTAATCTTAACTTAATTTTTTTAATGCAAGATAATATGACAGCAAACAGATATTGACAGCACTAGTTAACCAAAAACTTGAGTGAAGAGAGATAATCTGGGCTGGCATTGAAAGCTGAAATGGCATTTTGGATACTTTTAATAAAATATTATGACATTAAAAAATAGATGATGACAGTAATGCTGATGCTTTTTGGTTTGGATGAGGAAATGGCTGCTCCCAGAGCAGCTATAGAGGCAACAGAAACACACACACGTGGACACAGTTCTTTCTCTGTCCGTCCGTCCGTCCGTCTGTCTGTCTGTCTGTCTCATCTATCTATCATCTCAGAACACTGGCAGTTTATGGAAGAATTGCACTAGGGTGAATAACTTATGATGCCACAGTTGCATGCAATCTCAGAACATAATATTGTGGCCCTCCAAATCCCTCCATTGCACCAAATTTCAGTGTAATGATTGCTGAAAGTTAGTGGTGTGATTTCCCTTCATTCTGAGGTACAATCCCCAAAATAGGCTTAACACACCAGGCTTATAAATCATGCCCCCCCCCAAGTCTTTTCTCAGACTCGGGGGGGGGGGAAGAAACAATTACTATCACTCATTGTTTTGATACAACCTACTTCATTCTGCATCCCCTCATCCCTTCCAATAACCTTAAATACTACCCCCCGTCACCAAAAGATTTCCCATTTAAATGGCAAGCATAATATAACTTTATTGGACTTTTCTAAAGAGGAAAAAACCGTGGACACTATAATGTGGGATTCTGATTGGTGACCTATGTTGTGGGGCAGAGATTTCATTGGGGGGAGGTTGGGTTACGGATCACTGAGACTTTCTGTTTTCCTTTGGCTGCCGCTGCCTTCTTTTGTAATGAGGAGAGAAGGGAAGGTAAGTGTGAGCAAGAAGAGATCAAAGAGGAGTCAGGACAATGGGCAGCATTGGTGGCAGTAGGGGGTCAGGGCACTAATACCTTCAGGTGGGCCCTGCCATATTTGAAACATAGGAAATGCTGCTAAGTTGACTGTGGATGTTGAACTTAGTGCAACCCATTTTGAAGGCCTTGTCAGAGACTCAGATTTTTGCTCAGATAGAACATGGAATGGGTAATTAGGCCTGGCAATAAGGGTCCTAGTACTTTTCAAATATTCTCAGCTTTATGGACAAAGTGGACTGCGTCCGTGCATGCATTTTTAAACTTTAAAATGAAAACCTGATGTGAAATTTTAAACTCTTGAATAAGGAGGATCATTGTAGAAAATCTGGTACACTTGAGAAAGTCTGCACATGCTCCTCGTACAGGCAATACTTTGAAAACATGTTTAAACATAAAATGGGATTGGGATTTCTTCCCTGAACCAGTTCACCCAAGGGTTACTTAAAAATTACTCTTTCCCTTATTAATAGCATCCACCATCAAGTTGTTTTGATCCTTTTATTATACTGCACTAATTAAAAATGCCCTGCAAAAGCTAGTATTAAGTTAATGAAAGACCAATAAAATGAATTTCCAAATAGCATAGCTCTGTAATCAATTATAAATTTTCCCCTCCTTTTTCTTAAAAGGCACATTCATCCAAAAGAGTAAGATGGAGTCATCTGGCTATAAGCAAACTGAATCTCTAAATGTTAATCAGCCCCAGATTTACCACTACTATCGTAAAGGATTTAATGGGGTGCAAATCTAATACAAAGCATCACTCTGGGCAGGTCTGCAGATTGAACGATTTGTTATTTTAAAAACAGCATCTGTAATATATAAAATTCCTGTGACTTCCCAGATGCCAGTTTCTGAAGATGGAAATGAAACATGGGCACATAGTATAAACATGTGAAGATTTGTCTAAAATTTTAACAGCTACATTCACAATGGTTCACTATGGACAGATTAATTTCATCAGTCCTGAAAGTAAATTATAATTATTTTGTTGAATATATTCTTATAGCAATTGCTGACCAAAAGTACAATTCAATTCAGTTTTATGCTTTTAAGCTGGTATTTATATGCTCCCAATCTATTTACTACAAAATACTGATTTTAGATTTTACCAATTTCAGGTGTAAAATGGTCCAAGAGTGTACCAAGAGTTTGGTGTAGTAGTTAAAGGTGCTGGATTACAAGCTGGGACACCATGAATTCTAGTCTTGTTTTAGGCATGAAAGTCAGCTGGATGATTTTGAACCAGAAAGAAGATACTGCAAGCCACTTCCAAATAATGTTGTGAAAAAAACTGCATGGACTTGTTCCCAAAGTTAGGAGTGACTCAATGGGCCATAACAGCAACTAAAGTGAACCTATCAATGAAGACTTTCCTTTCTTAAATTTATTTATTAAAATGTTTATACAATTTCCCTTATCAAGAATGCTATTTTAAAGCAGTATACTTATCTGTTTAATACAACAGATTAAAATGATTAACATAATAAAAATAATGATGAAATTAAAAATATTTAACCCCTCCTCCCATACTCAGACTCAAACAAATAAACCCTAGATGAAGAAATACATCAAATTGGTATCACAATTAGCACCTCCAAAACACAGGGACACCCCAAAGGGTGAAAAAAGCCCATTTCAGGTAACTACCAGATAACAATCTACCATTAGTGTACAACCAGCAAAGACTACTCTAAAGTAGGCACTGGTGATGTTATCTAGTTGGGTAATGAAACGTCTGCAAGCAAACAACCAAGTTCAGAGAATACCAAGGACTCCACAGTTCAACTCTGAGCTACAGATATTCTCTTCTACTGGAACTACTCTGAAGATCTTAGTTGATCATCAGGTCAATCATTCAGAAATGGTTGGTTCACTCAGGAAACATGAAAATGATTACAGGGGAAGGGTTTATGGATTGTATTCTAATTGAAATGCCTTTCACTCCCCATTTAAGGAATTTACTCATTAAATGTATTGTGACTTTTATTAACAGTGGTATATTTTTTTCAGGAATGTTGAGTTACTTTAATGAATAGCAGAAAACTGTTTTGCTCACACTATGTCTAAAACATTTCCATTTCATTTTTGAAGCATATATAGTTCTAAGTGCATTTTTACACACACAGGTAACAGTGAATTACAATACATCAATAAGATAACTGAATAGAATGTGTTCCCAGGTCCAGAAAATCTGAGGATTTATATTACTTGTTTGAAATTCTAGACACAGAAACCCAGGAGTGAGTCCTAATAATTTGAACTCTTTTGTTTGAATCAAGCTAACAAGTATGCATTGACATATTATGTCTCAAAGACTATGGCTTCCAAAATATAAAACTGGAAGGGAAGATCAGGAAAATATCTGAAAGCAAGGGAATTTTTACAAACTAATGCTCAGCCATTTCCCAACCTAATTTCCTCACTCTGATTTTTGTGTGTGTGTGTCAGAAGCGCCTCACTTTGATGTTTGATGTTTAACAATCTGAGGTCAGAAGCAGCATTTTGGTAATCTGGGAATGGGTACAAACTGTGGTAAAGTATACAGAATATACTATACTACCAGTAAAAATAATGGTATTGGCTGCTGTGGCTGTAAACAAGCACCAGGTGGTTGTTTAACATACAACCCTTTTTTAATCTTCACTCTGAACCGACTTCATGATGATATTATTTGGTAAGAGTGAAATCAGGATGAAAGTAATTTTTCTGTCCTCACTCTGAAGTTTTGCAAGTTGTTAAAAAAGTATTGCAAATACAGTATGGAATATTTATTTATTTTCTATCCCGCCTTTATTATTTTTTTATAAATAGCTCAAGGTGGCAAACATACCTAATACTCCTCCTATTTTCCCCACAACAACAACCCTGTGAGGTGAGTTGGGCTGAGAGAGACAGGCCCAAGGTCATCCAGCGGGCTTTCCAGCCTAAGGCGGGACTAGAACTCTCAGTCTCCTGGTTTGCTATTGGCTCCTTCCTAGGGATGAGAGTGGCTGGCCCAAGGTCACCCAGCGGGCTTTCATGCCTAAGGCGGGACTAGAACTCTCGGTCTCCTGGTTTGCTATTGGCTCCTTCCTAGGGATGAGAGTGGCTGGCCCAAGGTCACCCAGCGGGCTTTCCAGCCTAAGGCGGGACTAGAACTCTCAGTCTCCTGGTTTGCTATTGGCTCCTTCCTAGGGATGAGAGTGGCTGGCCCAAGGTCACCCAGCGGGCTTTCATGCCTAAGGCGGGACTAGAACTCTCGGTCTCCTGGTTTCTTGCCCAGCACCTTAACCACTAGACCAAGCTGACTCTCTATGCTAATGTATATGCTAATATACAGCAGTTGTTACCACCAGGAACATAATTGCCTAGAATATAAGTTCATGAAACAGAAGCAGCAGGATTGGTGTATCGCCAAAAGTAATAAAAAGAACATTAGATCCCATGTGATACCTTCACTTGAAATTCAGATACTTGCCTTGAATGTAAAAAGATAGCGGGGGCTGGTTAATTTTAGAACCTCCCCCAGAGTCCTGGGTCACAGCATCATGAATAGCCTCCTACAGTTCTTCAGAAAACTGGGAGGTTGGTCCCTGAGTCCTCACACATTGCCTGTTCCAGTCTCAGGCCATTTGGTGAGCATGACATAAGGAAGGTCTGAACTGGAGCCTTTTTTTTTCACAGTGCAATGCAGTATTTTTATCACAGCACTAAACTTGCTGTGAAATATATATTTATTCTGTTGTACTAAGGCAGTATTTGGGTTGGGTCCAGATTAAACTGAATTTACCCAGCACTGAATTAGTGAGTATCTTCAGTTAACAAAGACTGACTTTTCTCATTGAAATTTACAATAAGAATTATGTACAACTAACAGTTTGAACCCAATCTTTCATTTGCATACAGTTTGCATTTTGTTTTCAGAATTACTGTATATTTAAATTATAATTTACTTTGGAACCTATACACTTATGCAATTAGAATACCCAGAAATAACAAATTACTTTGCATTATTATTCCTCTCAAAAAAGCTCAAAGCATTGTGCTATGCAATAAACATATAGCATGAATTGTTTAACAATTAAAAACATTAAACCAACAAAATAAAACAAATACATGTTTTAAAATATACAGATTAAGTGGCAAAACCGCCCAGAGTCGTTTGTCGAGATGGGCAGTGAAGAAATGTGATAAATAAATAAATCAATAAATAAATTATTCTTTCTCATTTCTAAGCCAGAGGAAGAAAAAAAAATCAGGAATGATTATTTTCATCACATTCTATTACAGAACTTTGGATATTTTAAATGAATGAACTGTCCCTTTGCACCCCAGTGTAAGTGGTATAATCATACATTTCTGGTCTTGGACTTTCTGTAGATCATTGTTGCTTAAGAGCCACTCAGCGGTTACTTAACCAGTAACAGCTACTCTAAAAAAGAAAAAGAGGTAGTGGCACTTCTCCATACCAGTTAAGTGGCTGTCAAATACTGTAGCTCTTAGTTACTAATTGTTTACACATGGCCGAAGTCCTCCATATATGGTTCAAGCTTATTATGTTTTTGTAGTACAGGTTCAGCAGCATGCTCTTTTAGCATTTTTCACTGGAGAATTATTCTCTAGCCACGCCTATATTAAGATTTGCCACCCCCAATCTGAAGTTCTCCAGTTGATTTGGGTTTATAACTTCCAGAATTCCATGGCCCCATTCTTCCAACACAACTGGAAGGTAGCAAGTTCAGAAAGCTTATATAGGATTAGAATGTTCCTCCTTTGTAATTTAGCTAACATTGTGACTCTGTGGGCTCTATTTTTGTAGAACTTCCAGTGCTTCCAGTATTGACTACCATTAGAAGTTGTGTCATGAGTGAAAATGGGTCATTGGCAAATGATCGATGGTAGATGTAGGGATAATGAGTTGTAAGTGTAGTAATTATCTTCTTAGTATCTGTCTTGGTATATAATCAAATATATATCCAAACCTATATTTTTGGAAAATATAGAATTGAAAGAGGAAATAAAAACCCTGATAAGTCTTGTGTACTATCAAATTTTTGTATGTCAAAATATTTATTTTTCATACTTTTCCCTTTCTGAATAGCATATGGCTTCATTTAGTATCCTCAAGTAGTGAAGATAGGATATGGAAGACATTAGTTTTAACCATTGTTCTTCTTGCAGAATAACCTAGTGATATGTACCACATGCTCTGGCAAAAATAAACTGTTTTCAAAGGCCCATTAGGACAGTGAGGAACAAAAGAGCTGATAACTGGGGCCTTGTTTCTATTGTGGCCATTGGAATTATTACTTTTATAGTAGCTTCAACACATGGAAGTGCTAAGCTACCCTTATGTACATTTTACCAAGTTGATTATTTTTAAAAAGTGTTTTCCTCCAACTAGTTAGTTATTTCACTGAATTTGCAAGAATTGTTGCTCCTTTTGAGAGGACAAAGCCTACTAAAGTAGAGGCAGATAAATGCAGAGTCAGGAATTCTTGTGCAAGAGGGCTGTTTCACAGTTCTGGAGCGATAAAAAATTTCCTCTAATCCTCTCCTATTTTTTTGGTAGGCCTACTTTATGAAAACAGCGATTATTGAAGACAATGTCTCTTGGTAAGAAATCTGCCACATTACAGAAAGATAAACCAGGATAAGCTCTTGTGCTGCCGCAGCAGTATAGATTTTTAGGTGGGAAAGTAGAGAATTTATTATGGTTTTGATTCCTCACTCTTATTTGGATGGACAGTCTAGCCTAGCCTAAGAATTGGTTAATAAGCTGCAAAATGGAAAAGGAAAGAGTTTGGAAAAGAATTGGGAAGTTGGAACTCTAGTAGGAACAATTTACAATTTTCATAACTCAATGAAAACGACTCCAAATTGGCTAAGACATCCAACACCTAAGGCTTTGCTGCATAGAACCTCTGGCAACAGAACATGAATGAGCCCAAGTAATGAGGAATCCTATATGCACAGATTTAGTTACTAGGGATTGCACTCTCTACCACAGTGGAATCTAACGAAAGAAAGAAAGAAAGAAAGAAAGAAAGAAAGAAAGAAAGAAAGAAAGAAAGAAAGAAAGAGAGGGAGGGAGGGAGGGAGGGAGGGAGGGAGGGAGGGAGGGAGGGAGGGGAAGGAAGGAAGGAAGGAAGGAAGGAAGGAAGGAAGGAAGGAAGGAAGGAAGGAAGGAAGGAAAAGAAAGCTGCATCCCATTAAAATGGATAAGAAGAACAGCAGAGTGATGTTTAAGTCCTATTTAGCTACTTGCAATAGGACTGATTAGCTCTTTGTGAACTCATTCAAACACAGTTGATGCCCTAGGGCACATATACCCAAGATGGTAATTTATCTCCATTGTCCAGGAAGGCTAAGAGCAATGGGAGTTGTAGTCCAACAACTTCAGAGGGTTTGGAGAAAGATGGTTGTGGCACAGTGAGGTCCTTCTTTAACTAAGGGAGGTGAAAGTGAAAAGTATTTGCCCAGATTTATGTTGAAGATGGGTGGCTTTTAAGAGAACCTAATCAATGCATTCTGTTAAGCACTGGCTTTGAAATGTGATTCTTACTCTTTAATAACTGCATGGGAGAGGGCAAGCAATTCAAAGTTTGCTTTTTTGCTTTCCTCCATCATAGCATCCTTGTCCCAACTACAACTGCATTAGTTCTCCTTGGGTGGTCTTGAGCTTAGTTCTTCAGCTGCCAAACTGGAAAATCAGGAGATGTCGCTGAGCGATGAAGTTCAAAGAAAGAAGATTTGTGATCCTTCTGTCACCATAAACTCTTACCTTGAATAACTTGAGCTTCAAGGCAGCCACCCTTTTTTGATGCTCAACTGTGACACAAATGTAAGCAGAAGGAAAGGTCATGTGGTATATTGTACCTCTAAATGGGGGTAGTGTGAAAGGGGAGTGTCCTAAAAAAGCCATGCTTCTGGACCTTATGCAGATCGTGTTACTTTGCCACAACCACATAGTTCCATTGTACCTTGACACTAATGATTTATTTATTTATTTAATTTATTCCCCGCCCATCTCCCATACAAGGGACTCTGGGCGGGTTACAATAATTAAAACTTAAAAATTTAAAATATTTAAAACCATACAAAATAGAAGATGTGTAAAAAATATATCCAAATATAAAATAAAATAAAATAAAATAAAATCCAAGATGGATTGGGGACCGTAGCATAGGTCATATTGCTATGGGGCCAGCCAAACCCAGGAGGCACTACCACCTCCGTTGTCCCAGGCCAGGTGGCAGAGCCAGGTCTTAATGGCCTTCCGAAAGGCCAGGAGTGAAGGGGCCAGTCTCACCTCCGGGGGCAAGATGTTCCATAAGGCGGGCGCTGTCGCAGAGAAAGCACGCCTCCTGGACCCCGCTAGATGGAATTCTCTTGTTGAGGGGGTCCGAAGCATGCCCTCTCTGCACGCACGGGTGGGGCAGGCTGACGTTATCGGGATGAGACGGTCCCTCAGGTACCCTGGTCCTATGCCATATAGGGCTTTAAAGGTAATCACCAACACCTTGAATTGGACCCGGAAGCAAAGTGGCAACCAATGCAGCTCGCGTAGCAGAGGTGTTACATGTGCCGATCTTATGGCACCCGTAACTGCTCGCGCCGCCGCATTCTGTACCAGCTGAAGCTTCCGGATACTCTTCAGGGGTAGCCCCATGTAGAGCGCATTACAGTAGTCTATGCGGGAGATGACAAGGGCATGAGTGACTGTTCGGAGGGCCTCCTGATCCAGGAAAGGGCGTAACTGGCGCACAACTCGAAGTTGTGCAAAGGCCCTCCTGGCCACGACTGCCACCTGCTCTTCGAGCAAGAGTCGCGAGTCCAGGAGGACCCCCAGATTCCGCACTGGATCCGAGTGAGGTAGTGCAACCCCACCCAGAACCAAAGATGACAACTTCCCGGATCTAGGGGGGCCATCAATCCACAGCCACTTCGTCTTACCAGGGTTCAGTTGAAGCCTGTTGTTCCCCATCCAGACCCCCACAGCCTCCAGACACTGAGATAGGGCATCGACCGCATCACCTACTTCACCCGGGATGGAGATGTATAACTGGGTATCATCAGCATATTGGTGATACCTCATCCCGTGGTGACGGATGATCTCGCCCAGCGGCTTCATGTAGATGTTGAACAGGAGAGGAGAGAGAACCGATCCCTGCGGCACCCCACAAGACAGGGGTCGCGGGTCAGCTCTCTCCTCTATCAACACCGACTGGGAACGGCCCTGGAGGAAGGAGGCGAACCAGCGCAAAACCACGCCGCCTGCCCCCAACTCCCTGAGCCGCCCCAAGAGTATACCATAGTCGACGGTATCAAAAGCCGCTGAGAGATCTAAGAGAGCCAGGATGGACGCACTCCCTCCATCCCGCCCTCACCAGAGATCATCCATAAGCGCGACCAATACAGTCTCTGTCCCATATCCTGGCCTGAAACCTGACTGAAAAGGGTCCAGATAATCCGTTTCCTCCATGATGTTCAACATGCAGATCCCACTGTGTAGTACATGATAAAATAAGGCATTGATTTATGCCATTGTCTTCATGAACCTGAAGTTAGACTAGATTAGAAGAACTGACAATATCTGTGAGCATGTGTAATGCACATACACATACATATGCTATAAGAGTATTAAAATATTTAGTTATTTCTTTCTGAAGAGCTAGTTTGGTGTAGTGGTTAAGGCATCAGGCTAGAAACTGGGAGGCTGTGAGTTCTAGTCCCACCTTAGGCACGAAGCCAGTTGGGTGACTTTGGCCAGTCTCTCTCTCTCAGCCCTAGGAAGCAGGGAATGGCAAACCACTTCTGAAAAAACTGTCAAGAAAACTGCAGGGACTTGTCCAGGCAGTTTCCGAGAATCGTACAGAATTGAATGGATTAAAAAAAATTATCTCTAATATGTTGATTATATTTCCCCTCCATAAATGAATCCATAGGATACCTATAAAACCAATGCTGGTCTAGAGTTCATGTCCAAAGTTTCCCATTGTGCTTGAGGGTGAAGTAGGTTTTGCAATTATTGTTGCACAATTATAGTATCATTTCACAAAGTCAGATGAAATAATATCATGAAGCATTGGTCATGGTTGCATAAAACATGCATTAACAAGCCAAAACTTTGGCCTCTGAGAACACATGAAACTTCTGATATAAATAACTCAAGTAGACTTTGAACACCTGAAAACTCAAACATAATCAGCACAACTTCTGCTGAGAGCAAAACTGCATTTCATATTCTGAGTGAAGATCAAAGCTATCCCATAAAACTAAACAAGAATACTCCGGCCTTCCTCCCAGAGTTGCACATCTCTATTTCCTATGCATGAGGCAAACAGCCTGAGCTGTCAACAATAGTTTCACTGTAACAATAGCCAGAACAAGAGGAGTCTGAATGAATCCCAGCCTTTCTTTCAAACACCAGGATATCTTCCTCCCTGAGAAAGATTCTAGTGAAAGACTTGGAAAATCAGTGCTATTATGTAGACGTGGAGTTCTAAGAATTAGAATCAAGTTTTAAAAGGAAACATACCATAGAATCACAGGATTGGAAGAGATCTTGGAGGTCTTCTAGTCTAACCTCCTGCCCTCATACCATCCTAGACAAATGGCTGTCCAATCTTTTCTTGAAAACTTCCGCCGATGGCACACCCATGACTTCAGGAGGCAGGCTATTCCATTGCTTAATGCCTTTCAGAGTTAGGAAATTCCTCCTCATTTCACTTCCATTTATTGCTTTTTGTCTTACCTTGGGTGCTCTGGAGAATAAATCCACACCCTCTTTCCTGTGGCATCCCTTCATATATTAGAAGACTGCTATCTTCTCTCTCCTTAGCCTTCTCTTCTTTAGGCTAAAGATACCCAGTTCCTTTAATCTCTCTTCATAGGATTTAGCCTCCAAGCCCCTCACCGTCTTTGTTGCTCTTCTCTGCACTCTTTCCAGTTCCTCAGTGTTGTTTTTGTATTGTGGTAATCAGAACTGGACACAGTATTCCATGTGTGGTCTGACCAATGCAGCATAGAGCAGTACTATTATTTCCCGTGATGTTGACACTATACCTCTATACCAAAATTGCATGGGCTCTTTTGGCAGCTGTGGCACATTGCTGGTTTATGCTTAATCTGTGGACTAGCACGACAGCCAGATCCCTCTTGCAAATAATCCTGCTAAGACAGCTACCATCTTTCTAGTACCCGTGAATCTGTTTTTTCCTACCTAAGTGCAGAACCTTACATTTCTAGCCATTATATTTCAATGGATATAGTGCTGACTGCAAAAGGGCATAATTTTCCATTGAATTAGTCTTTGCCACTGAAAAGCACCTTCTAACAGTCTCAGAAAGTATGCTTGCACCCAGTATGTCCCTATTTGTATTTTAAAAGACAAATCAGACTTCCATATATGCATATGTGTATGATTCTTTACTTAGAAATAAGAATGCATAATTTATCATTATTTGGTTTCTGTCAGTTACCCATTTTTTCCAGTTCTTTTTGGGTTATCTGCATTCAGATTTTGAATTTGTCTTAAAATATCTCAAAAACTGTAATCAGTTTTAGTGTGAATTTCTCCTAATATGCTTTTCCTAATGTTTTTTTTTTTGTAGGTCAATTTCTCAAAATGTAATTTTCCTATTATGGACAGTATGTGTGCCTATTTTTTATCATATTCAATTTAGGCCCACATTTTGTTTCCCGCTATATAGTTCAATATAGATTTCAGAATGTAAAGGTGCTGTGGTTCAGTTATATATACATTTTATACATTTGAGATTTGTGAGTTAAGTACATTCATATAAAAATGCAGGAAAAAATTATTTTCTTTGACATCCCTTCCTAGCAAAGCTCTCACTGAAGTACAAAATTGTCATATGCATTTTCATGAACTTTAACAATGATTATTCACATCATTTAAAAAAAAATCTCCCTGCAAGCTATACAAGCCTGGTTCCTTGTGGACTGCTTATCCTCTTAAATGTTTCTTCTTAAAGTAGAGTTTTTCCATGATAACAGCAAGGTTATATTAATCAGCTAATGACGTCCCAAAAGATCATTTGCTCCTTCTTAAAATCTACACCTGTCTTTCTTTACATATGTATTATTGCTTTATTCACTAAAGTGCTTTCTCAAGCTGTTCTTCCCTTGTTTCCCACATTACTTGCATAACACTACATTAAGTGCCAAATTTAAAGGAAGATTAGAAGAGCTTAAAAAGGTGGTTTTTAAAACAATTATAATGTGGCACATTTCTACCATGAATACTAGAGTTTTCTATATCTCTGTTACTTTTGAGATTTCCAGTTAGATACTGTGCATTATGGTATCTCAGATGCGGAGGCCGATACCCCACCCACCCAAACGTCCCACGAGAAGCCACAGAATTAGATGAGCATTGCACTGTAGCTAGGTAGTTGAATTTCATTTTGCATTCTTCACAATGAACTCACTTGTTCAGCTACCATCTGCCTCCCTTCTTACTCTGTAAGGGAACTGCCTCACTTGCAGAAATTCAGAATATAGTTAGGTGAAAATATATCATAGTCAACCTTTTCAAACATTTCTTAAAGGACAATAGCAAAGAGATGCCCCACTTTTACAAGTAAATGGGAACTAAAACACAGAACACATCCAGGCAACATGTTTAAGAAGTTGATTTATGTCTCCTGCTGAGCCTTACACCTGCAGTTCAAGTAAAACCCAACTTTGGTGTCCCACAGTGTCTACTTTATTAGGTATGAAAGAGTCACAAGAAGCTGTGTAATTAAAACTGTAATTAACTGGAAAGAGAAAGTGCCACCTGAGTTTTGAGAGGCTGTCAATTTTATTTGCCTTACAGCTCTTCTTCTGGCTCTTTGCTACATGTGAGATTCTTTTGTTTTTAAATCTAATCCTCTTTGCCCCCATTTTTCCCTCCCTTACTGCAAATTCTCTCATTGGAATTTTTGCTATCTAAATTGGACTTATTCAAAACTCAGGCTTCATTAGGTCCCTTATGCTATGATAAAAATAACTTTTTAACATACTGACCTGTGATTGTCAGAGTGTATTTTTATAGACACTATAGACTTTATAGAGGTTTTTTTAAAGGTGTGTTGGGGCTGTAACTTTCAGAATTCATGACCATCATGTCCACAGTGGGAATTCTGGGAGCTACAAGTTGATCATGTTAGGAAGGCACTGGGTTGACTATACTACAATGTGTGGAAGCATTCTACATTCCAAGGAAATGGAGATAATCCTTCATACAACATGCTTTCCATATTTATTATCGTCCCTAATGTTGTCTATCAAGATTTGGATATTTATTTCTAAATTGTTGGGGTATTTTACCATGATTCCTGCCATTTTGGATGTCTTCTGAGACATGTCAGATATACTGGTGAACTGACTTCCAGGTAATGCCTTGTGAGACAATGAAGTTGTGTTCATGTTTTTCTAGTCAATTTCTTCAGAGCAGATATGAAACTGAACATAGACAACAGATGTCATGTCTTTATATAATGTATTCAGTGGAGCAGCCAACAAAATCCACTACCAATCACTAATTGCCATGTAGAAAAACACTTGATTATCTTCATCCCTATTTAAATTTATTTTATAAATAAATTTAGTTTCTAATCTAATTCTGGGGTAATATCTGTTACATCATGAAGGATGCTGATACTCAATATTCACACATATTCATTATCGCACAAAGCATTACCTGGAAATAATTCCAACGATAAATAACAACCCTGAAAACTTACAATCTACGATGATCCTCTATTATTTGAAGTTGGAATATCCAAAATGTGAAGAACCAAAATATAATAAAACTGTGCTGATCCAGATTTTGGCAATCCATCCATCAGAAGCTTCTAAAAAGAATGGAAGAGGAAACTATTTCTAACAGAAGAACATATGACTGATAGTAATTGGGAGAGATCTATATTTTCGACTTAGCAGTTTAGCTCCTTCTATTACTGTCTACGATGAATGAGCATCATCAGTTTATTGGTATAACTGTTGTGCTTTATGTGCATTGACAAATTGCACGCAGAAGACACATTCCTTTAACCAGAGAATTTGTCAGTCAGAAGTAGGAAAGCAGACAATGGACTAGTTGGTGTAAATCAACACAGCTCTGAGAAAATGGAATCTGACACACCCCAGCTGGTGATCCGTAGCTAGATTGTCAAGAGCATCATCACCTGGTAAGGGAAAAGGCATTCCTGCTGCTTATGACTGCAGCTGCCCATTTCTCTGGCATTAGCATGATTATTGGTTCACCTGCAGTGTTTTGTTTTCTGCTTAAAAGTAGAGGGGAAGGAATGTCTCCACCATCCTAAGATGATGCAAACAGCTTCAACGAAATTCACTGTGGTGGTATTTCTTAAAAAGCAAACTTGTTCTTCTTAATGTGATTCATCTCTACATCTGTGTCTTTCTGTCTCCCTCCCCACGACCCACTATGAATTCATAGATAAACCTAGAATTAATACCCCAAAGCTTTGTTTTAAATTGGTTATGGTTCTTAAGTTGCCTCTGACTTGTAACCTGGTGGCCATCATTTTGCCAGGATTGTCTGACAACAGCAGCTTCATTGAGTTCTTCTAACCTCGTGCTGGTATCATCAGTGATACTTTCAATCCACTATCTTGTATTTTGTTGGCCCCTTTTCAATTGCCTTTGGGTTTTTTTTTAGCATCCAGATCTTCTCCAATGACTCTTGATTTCATCTTTACCCCCCAAAATACAGTATTTAAGCCTCAGGTCATTATTAGTCAGCAATCTCATTTTGCTTCATCTGGCAACAAATTACTTGTTTTCTTGTGGTCCAAGATATTCTCAAAATATTTCTTCAGCACCTCAATTCAAAGGTATTCATTTTTCTTCATTATACCTTTCTGATGAAACAGATGGAGACACTATAACCCAAAACAACCCATTTAGTTATTTCATTTATATCCTGCAAGACAGTGCACATGTTCCTCCCTGTATTTTATCCCTAAAACAACTCTGTGAGCTAAGTTAGGCTAAACAGAAAATTCAGTTTAGTTCAATGCTCTAACCACTATCTTGTGACTTTTCTGAAAGAAGCAAGGAGAAGCAAGGCAGGGATATTTCAGTAATATTCTTCCTAGCAAATTATCCAGCAATATGAAATTTCATTTTCCTTGGTAATTCTATCCCACTTGTTTGTTAAGAAAAACAAAAATGCTACACTGGTCCAATCCAATCCTAGCCATCAGTGAAAATTAGCTTTTAGATGAGCAAATGATCAGACAGAAGAAAAGTTTGGTCAAGACCATACATTTAGGTACCTGTCCCACAATCCTTTGGGGGCGTGGTGGCTCAGTGGGTAAGATGCCAGGCTTGTCGATCGGAAGATCGCAAGTTCGGAGGTTCGAATCCCTAGCCCCGCGTGATGGAGTGAGCTCCTGCACTAACCCCAGCTCTTGCCAACCTAGCAATTCGAAAGCATGCAAATGCAAGTAGATTAATAGGTACAACTTCGGTGGGTGGGTAACAGCGTTCCGCACGTGTCATGCGGCCACATGACCATGGAAGCGTCTTCGGACAACACTGGCTCTTTGGCTAACAAATGGAGATGAGCACCGGCCCCTAGAGTCGGACACGACTGCACAAATTTGAGGGGGGAACCTTTACCTTTTTTACCCACAATCCTATTGATATGGTAGAAAGGTAAATATATACCTGCCTCTTCAGCACACTTGTAAGACAGGATGTGAGACAAGGCAGCCCTCTGCTTAGACACCAGAATACCTGTAGGTTTGCCTGGTATGAATCCCTACAAAGCCTCACAGAGCTTTATCAAATTTATTTTGAGTAGACGTATAGGAGGAGCACCCTGTTCAAATTCCCATGCTTCACTCATTCCCTGAAATAAATTTGCCCTAGAAATGTTTGCCATCAGTTGAACCTCGCCCTTTATATTGGAAACAAAAAGCACCGAGTTCAGTTGAAACCAAATGCTAGTTTTGCAAAGATACAAGATAATAGAGTTCTCCTTTCCTCCTGACTGATTTACCAGATGACAGAGCCCTAGAGAAAGGAAGCTATAATTCCTAAAATTCATTTTTCTTTCATGAAGTTCATTTATATCTGCCTTGATTTGCACTTGCCCTCTTTTTCCAAGTAAGCCTTTTAAACTGCAAAGCTGCTGGAATCTTTAACATTAGAAGAGATCTCTGTATCAGCATATAATGTTGTGAAATCAACCAGCAGCATCCCTAGCACACCGCACATGGGGCTTCATTTCTTATTGAGGTACAAGTCAGCAGAAGCAATCCCTGACCATCTGTGCTCTATAAATTACAGGAACACTGGCACATGCTGCTACTAAATCACCAATGAACAGGCTTTACCTTATGACACACGACATGAACTCTGCTGGATATTCCAATAAACTCCCATAAAGCATCTGATATAAACTCAGGATTATGTTTCCTTCAGGGATTGGGAAACTTAGATTTTTCTGTCCTTCTGGGAACTTCTGGTACTTATGTCAAAATGTGCACATTATCGCTTTCCAAAAGTGAGGGTCACATGCTATTGTCTGACAGTTATCCACAAAGACAGTGATATTGGGGCAATTCTGTTTCAACCTACTGGCACTGGAATTCTCTTCCAATGGAAGTTTGATGGAATTTGCTGCCAAAGTACGAATGTGTTTACAGAGAGGAGGCTTTCCTCATTAAAACTTGAAATAATTAAATTAGCCCAAGTGCAGGTAATTTGTGTTTATTGATTGGACTTATTATTAAATGGTCCAGGAATCCTCATATATCTGGTTTATTTGGTCTCAGTTTAAACAATCACCAAATTTACCTTGTTAGCACAGAATGATTTTCTTGAATCTGTACAATTTCATTTCAACCTGAAAGAGAAACAAATGTTAAGTTACATTAGTCAAGATAAATTGTGGAACTATTGAAATGTTGTAGCTATTGAAATGGGATGTCTATCTTTCTGCCCCCAAATATTTTTATGCTCCCCAATTTATTTCTCATAATTTATTTATCCAATTTATTTATTTATTTATCCAATTTATTCCCCGCCCATCTCCCATACAAGGGACTCTGAGCGGGTTACAACAATCAAAGTTAAAAACGATACAATAAAAGTCTAAAAAATGCAATATAAATAGATAAAATACAAGATGGGGGACGTAGGGAACGTAGTGTAGATAGTGTTGCTACAGGGCTAGCCAACCCCAGGAGGCACTACCGCCTCTGTTGTCCCAGGCCAGGTGGCAGAGCCAGGTCTTAAGGGCCTTCCGAAAGGTCAGGAGGGAGGGGGCCAGTCTCACCTCCGGGGGCAAGATATTCCATAGGGCGGGTGCTACCGCAGAGAAGGCACGCCTCCTGGACCCCGCTAGATGGAATTCTCTTGTTGAGGGGGTCCGAAGCATGCCCTCTCTGCATGCACGGGTGGGGCGGGCCGACGTTATCGGGACGAGACGGTCCCTCAGGTACCCTGGTCCTATGCCATGTAGGGCTTTAAAGGTGATCACCAACACCTTGAATTGGACCCGGAAGCAAACTGGCACCCAATGCAGCTCGCGGAGCAGAGGTGTTACATGGGCCGATCTCCTGGCCCCCATAACTGCTCACGCCGCCGCATTCTGCACCAGCTGAAGCTTCCGGATACTCTTCAAGGGTAGCCCCATGTAGAGCGCATTACAATAGTCTATACGGGAGATGACAAGGGTGTGAGTGACTGTTCGGAGGGCCTCCTGATCCAGGAAAGGGCGTAACTGGCGCACAACTCGGAGCTGTGCAAAGGCCCTCCTGGCCACGACTGCCACCTGCTCTTCGAGCAGGAGTCGCGAGTCCAGGAGGACCCCCAGATTCCGCACTGGATCCGAGTGGGGTAGTGCAACTCCACCCAGAACCAAGGATAAATATATTATATTTATATAGCTTTAATGGTAGGTGCAGAGGCCATTTCATATTTATTTATTTGTCACATTTACATCCCGCCCATCTCCCCCACAAGGAGGGACCCTTATATTTATATTCTGAGTGATTATTATAATGGCTCTGGAAGATCGGGCAATATTAATTCTATTTTGCAGATCTGGGGTAGTAATGCAGTGAGGTTGAGGACTGGCTTAACAACTAAGGAAATATTCCTAGATTAGACCAATGGTCTCCATCTAGACCATCATTCTGTTCCTCATGTAGGCTAAATAACATTTGCCTTTGCCTCCTATCTCTGGTTCTGGAGATAATATATAGCCATCATGACTAGTATCCATTGATAACCTTATCTTACATAGATTTGTCTGCTCCCCTTTAAAATAATCTCATACTCTATTTATTGTACAATGAAATGCAAAACAGTAAATAGAATATTTAAAACCAGAGTTGAAATGACAACACTTTAAAATACTTGGGAAAATACTACTACTACCCCCACCACCTTTGTCTCCAACCACAAAGTTTGTTCAGAAAGATACCATGGTCAAAAATATAAAAAATCATTGGTCAAAAGTGAATGAAGAGAATTGTAACTCATTCATCTCTTGCCTGACAGATAAATCCCTGCACCAAGCCATGCAATTGCTTCTTACGATAATGTGGGAAAGCTATACTTTGAGAAGGCTATATAGATAATGGTAAACAAGAAATATGCCTCAAATCAACAAAATGAGATGAACCCCCAAAGATGCTTACCACTGAATTCATAGAAGTCATCCAGGAAACTTACTACATTTGATACATCTTAATTATAATACGAATAATATGAAGGAGGCGTGGTGGCTCAGTGGGTAAGACGCCAGGCTTGTCAATCGGAAGATTGCAAGTTCGGAGGTTCGAATCCCTAGTCCTGCGTCCGGAGTGAGCTCCTGCACTAGCTCCAGCTCTTGCCAACCTAGCAATTTGAAAGCATGCAAATGCAAGTAGATGAATAGGTACCACTTCGGTGGGTAGGTAACAGCGTTCCGCGCGTGTCATGCGGCCACATGACCGTGGAAGCGTCTTTGGACAGCGCTGGCTCTTTGGCTAAAAAACGGAGATGAGCACCGGCCCCTAGAGTTGGACACGACTGCACAAATGTGCAGGGGTACCTTTACCTTTTACCTTTAATTATAATACAACTCATCATTTGAGATACTGTATTAGTCCTTCCATGCCTCTTGCAGGAGAAGTTGATGAAAATGGAAAGCATCACTGAAATTACCAGAGATGAGCCTCTAACAGGTGAAAAGACAACAATAAGAAATGCTGAATGGCTCAACATATTACAATATTACCTTCATTTATGGTGAAAACTGCAGGTGGTGCTTCTTGGATAATAAAGATACTATTAGAGGCATATGTTGACTTGTGTTTTTTTCTTGAGAGGGGGCAACTATTTGCTTCTTGCATGAGAAGCAAGGATAAATCCTCTATAGTATATGATGTAGGAGATTTGAAATGATTATTTCCTATACCAAGAGCTATATAAGCCTTCTCCAACCAGGTACCCTCCAGATGTATTAGGATTACAACTCTTAAGAATTTGCACCAGCATTCTGGGAGTTGTATTCCTTAAAAAAGCATATTTTATAATATGTTACATCCAAAAGCTGTTGTGTATCCAGCTTTCTGGAATTTCTAAATGAGCTTTAGCCCTTTTTGAGATACACCATTTCATGACAGACACAAATTGGAACTGGATTTGGTGGTATGTGACTATAAGCCGCTGTTTATCAAGTGGTACTTTATAGCGGTAAAAGCCATCAAAGTATTCCACCAAGAGGTAAGAAACTTTAGGGTAGCCCTCCCCAATCTGAGTGCTATATAGATGTGTGGATTACAACTTCCAGAGTTCTCAGTTATACACTTGCAAAGAAGCTAGTCTAGTCCATGGATATGCTCTGCTAGTCTAGTCCTCTGCTAGTCTAGTCCATGACTAGCAGAGAGCATCCATGAACACCAACCAGCAGTCAGAAGACAGAATGAAAACTCCTTAATCTCACAACACATGGACAGATCCAAAAACACTAGGGAATTCCTGGAAGCTTGGCATTCAGACAAATTAGCCATCAGTAGACACATAGAGATAAACCACATTTACACACCATTCAAAAGAGACAATAAAAAAGCTAAGAAGGAAACAAAAAGACCAGAACACATCAGCAGCCAACACTGAGATAAGCAGGGATAAACAACAGGCAAACAATCAAAAAGAAAACAATATCCTAATCAAGGAACTACAAAGGAGAAAACCACACCCCCACCAACACTGGCAGGGCAAGCTACTGTATATAAACAGGGAGCAAACCCCACACTCACCCACACTGATGAAGTTATCTAGTTGGGTAATGAAATGTCTTCAAGCAAACAACCAAGCTCAGAGAGCACCAAGGACTCCACAGTTCTGTTGGAGTCTTAAAGGTTAGTAAAGAACTCCAAGCAGAAAATCACAATCTTGCAGAGTAAAAAATGTGTACCCAAGGAAGACTTGCACATAAAGCTTAATTGCGTTCAGAAATAAATCCAGTCCTCACACATTAATTAGATGAAGAAAGATAAAGATAGCTTACATTTATTCTGTAGATCTGGTCACAAGTAGATTCATTGTAGAAAAACACTTAATCATCTCTGCTGCATGGAAGCAATATACCTGGATGAGGCCTGCATTGTTACTGCACGTGTGTGTTGGAAAAGGAAAAGATGGAGACTTAATCTCCAAGACCAAGAAGAAGCAGGAAACAGAAATCAGGTGACGCTGGAACATCCCACAAACACAGTAGAGATACGTTTTACTAGAAAAGCCCCTCCTTGGTTATCCAATTTCTTTGTTTGTGTTTTTCTTTTCTTTTTTTTCCTTTACTGCACTTTTCTTTTCTTTTTCTTTTAATTTGTATTTCTATTTCCATTTCATTCTTAACTTTTAGCTTTGTATATTTAAAATCCAATAAAATTTAAAAAAAAGAAAAGAAAAGCCCCTCCTTTATGCTTGTGAGACAATGCTGAGTTGATTCCTGATATTCCCAACACCCCTTCTCAAATCAGCATGTCTCAGAGTCCACAAGGTTCAACTTCTTCTGCAGTTCTTGGTAACTACTCCTTGGCAACAGCTTCATGAGAATGTCCGCAGTCATGTTCCTTGTTGGACAATAGTCTAGTCTGACTATTCCTTGCTTTTGCAGTTCTCTCACTGCATGATACTTAACATCAATGTCTTTAGTTCTCCCATTAATTTTTTCTGACTGTGAGAGCCTAATACAACTTTGGTTGTCTTTGTAGACCTGAATAGGGGTAGATTCCTCTATCCCCATGTCTTCAAGCAGTAGCTTGAGCCATGAAACCTCTTTGCAGGTTTCTGATGCTGACACATACTCTGCCTCTGTGGATGAATGTGCAACTGTATCTTGCTTATGGCTTCCCCAGCTTACTGCTCCACCCCCATAGAAAAATACATGCCCACTGGTGGATTTACGGTCAGTTATGTCTTCTGCCCAATCCACATCTGTAAACCACACTAGTTTTGGATTGTCTGTGGCCGGTAGCTTTAGTTTTTTGACCCAGAAACATCCCACAAACATAGTAGAGATAAGTTTTTCTAGAAAAGCCCCTCCTTTACGCTTGTGAGACAATGCTCAGTTGATTCCTGATATTCTCAACAAGTTCAACCCTGAGCTACAGATATTCTCTTCTATGAGGAACTTTCACACACAAAGGAGACTTTCTGAATTTTGCCCACTATGGAAAAAAGACATGAAAAAGGCATCTTTATCTGTTTCAGCCTCATATTTGTAAGATGGCCACCATCATTACCATCATTATCATCTACCATAAAGAGCTATTATAAAGGTTAGAACAATATCTGTGAAGTTACCTGAACTTTTGAAATTGGCTATGTAAGTAGTAGTAGGGCACAATGGCTCAGCGCTTAAGACACCAGCCTTGTTGATTGGAAGGTCGCAAGTTCAGAGGTTCGAGACCCTAGCCCCATGTGACAGAGTGAACTCCCGCACTCACCCCAGTTCTTGCCAACTTAGCAATACGAAAGCATGCAAATGCAAGTAGATAAATAGGTACCACTTTTGTGGGATGGTAACAGCGTTCTGTGTGCGTCATGCCGGCCACATGACTGCGGAAGTGTCTTCAGACAATGCTGGCTCTTCAGCTAACAAATGGAGATCAGCACCAGCCCCTAGAGTCAGACACGACTGTGCGGGGGAACCATTACCTTTTTAAGTAGTAGGCATTATGAAATGTAAACAGCAGTAATATTTTTGCTGGACTCCTTTATTTATTTATTTATTTATTTATTTATCTATTTATTTACTATCTACTCATCAGTAGAGGAAATGATGGCATTCTGGAAACACAAGTCTACCGGAAATCTACCCACACTAACCAAGTGCTCCACTACCAAAGCAATAACCCAACCTCCCACAAGAAGAGCTGTGTATGAACACTATTCAGATGAGCAGAGACGCACTGCAGCAACTCAAAACACCAGAAAAAGTAAACAGACCACTTATATAGCATCTTCCACCAAAATGGATACCCACGCAACTTTATCAAAAAGTGTCTGACCACTCAACCCACCACAGCAAAACCAACAGAAGCTATGAATAGGATTATTCTGCCATACATCAGAAACATCTCAGAAACTACTAATATACTGTTACAACCACATGGCATCACCATAGCACATAAACAAACCAAAACCCTTCAGAACATCTTATGTAACCCAAAAGACCCAGTAGCCCAAGAAGAAAAAAACAGGAGTTATCTATAACAAACATACAGTGTAAAGACTGTAGCAGCCACTATGTAGGATAGATGGGCAGAAGACTAGCAGAGTACATCCACGAACACCAACTAGCAGTCAAAAGACACGATTAAAACTCCTTAATCTCACAACACATGGACAGATCCAAAAACACTAGGGAATTCCTGGAAGCTTGGCATTCAGACAAATTGGCCATCAGTAGACACACAGAGATAAACCACATTTACACACCATTCAAAAGAGACAATAAAAAAGCCAGAAGACCAGAACACCTCTTTGCCAGCAATCAACACCCAGATATGCAAAGATTAACACCAGAATTAGCACCAGAGGAACAATCAAGCAACACAGTATACCCTAATCAAGGAACTTTTAACTCAGTCGATCAACCAAGCAGCAAACAACAGCCCAATCAAGGAACTCCTAAGGGGAGAACAACACCTCTACCAACACAAGCAGGACAAGCCATGGTATATAAACAGAGAGCAAGTCCCACTCCCTTTTCGCACTGACGATGTTGCCTAGCCTGGCAATGAAACGTCTGCAAGAAAACAACAGGCTCAGAGACCACCAAGGACTCCACGTTTATATATATATATATATATATATATATATATATATATATATATAGTATATATATTATATATATTATATATATATAATATATATATATATATATATATATATAGTATATATATTATATATATATAATATATATATATATATATATATATAGTATATATATTATATATATATAATATATATATATATATATATAATTATATATATATAATTATATATATATAATTATATATATATAATATATAATTATATATATATATATAATTATAATTATATATATATATATATAATTATAATTATATATATATATATAATTATAATTATATATATATATAATTATAATTATATATATATATATATATATATATATATAATTATAATTATATATATATATATATTTAATTATAATTATATATATATATATATATATAATTATAATTATATATATATATATATATATAATTATAATTATATATATATAATATATAATATATAATATATATTATATATGTATATATAATCTCCAGTGGGATTTCATGCATAATTGGCCAAAAGATATTACAACCCTTCACAGGAAACCTGTTTCTTTTGTTACCAACTTCTGCTTTTGTGGCAGAAAATACATGGCATTTTCAAAATTGGATTAGAACATCATTCACAAAATTTTTCAAGATTTTCTAAAAGGTTGGAGGAACAAGGCTCAGGTAAGTTCCTCTTTCCCTCTAAGTGATTCATACACACACACACACACACACAAACACACTCACTTGCACACAGAGTATATGGAAATATTAAACCCATATCCTGTAAAGCAAAATTACAAGACAAATGTGACTAATGAAACATCTGAAATGCTATTGCTGCTAGTTTGGATGTCTGCTTGTTAAAATAGCAGATATTTCATTTTGAACATGCATTTGAGGCATAACCGATTGCAGATATAACTTTCAGCAATTTGAAAACACCTAATCCAATTCTTTAATTAATACAGCCTATTCTGAAAGTGGAAAGATTTATTGGTGCTGGCAGAAACATTTGAAAATAACTTCAGGAAGTTCATGTCATACCATGTATCTCAGGGGGAATTCATTTTCCTACATATTTTTTCTTTGCCATCATCAATAAATTCATTCAGAGATTTTAATATACTAAGCTAGAGAGTAGTTAAAAGGTTGTTAGAAAATTTTAATAGAAGGAATTATGGAAAGATAAATATGAACAAAGAGACTTACTATATTTATTTGCTTTATTTATACTTAAATACATCTAAGAATGTGAAGGACATTTAAGGTCTACTACAAAAAAAAACTGGAGATACTATATTCTAAACAATATTTTAAAAAGTATATATTACTGCATTAATTTAGAAATATGCAAAAGTAGTTACTTTAAAGATCCTGAGACTGGGTAATGGTATCTGGGAATGATTTTGGGAGACATGAGGAAGAACTGTAGCCTAGACAACAGTCTGATAAATGAAATTTGAGTTGGAAAGAGGAGGGGTGGCAAAAGCATCTCAGAAGAGACCCTCCTTAGTTTTCGGGAGAGTAAAAGTGAGGGACAGGAGGGGTACTTCAGACTTGCAAGATTCTGTTAATGAAACCTTACACTAAAGATAGAACTAGTTGTTGTGGGGAAAATAGGAGGAGGAAGGAGTATTAGGTATGTTCGCCGCCTTGAGTTATTTATAAAAATAATAAAGGCGGGATAGAAAATAGATTGATAGATGATAGAGGATAGAGGATAGAGGGATAGAGGGATAGATGGATGGAACTCCTGGTTGTGCTTCTTATTTGGACTACCTCGCAAGGCTAACAGACTGGTTTGCCAGCATACCAAAACTATGCCATGTACTGCATAATACAACATTCTATTAGTACTGTAATGCTACCAAGGTACAATTATGTGTATTAAGATTAAGTGATAAGAGCAAACTGTTTCATTAGAAAAGTTGGAACTGCGAAAAGGTTCATGCACAATCATCTTTATTTGATTTATTTTTTTATTGAAAGTATTTCAGTGCCACTTCTCATTATCCTATGCATGTCTCCTCAAAAGTAAGTTCTCCTGCATTCAGCAAAGTTAATTTTCAGGTAATTATATTGTAGAATGGTAGCTGCATTTAAGGCAATCAAACCAAATTCAAGAAGAGATTGTTGAATTTACAGAAACTGTGATTAAAGTAATAACTGTGATCATTTCACTACCTGACTTTTGTGGCACAGATGTAGTGTTTCCTTTGGCTATAGGAAAGTGTTATATACCCATTACACACACACACACACAGATAAACACATATACACATACACATACATACACATACACACACAGTCATACTCCCATGTTATAGATGGGAGCTAAGCGCATAGGCCAAAAGCAGTTCTCTGAACTGCCCCAAGCTGATGTAAAGATAAGCTGCACACTTAAAACTGATGTAGCTACTTGCTTTGTGGAACAATTGCTTTTTTCAACTTAATCATCTAAGTTCCAAGCTGTACTGGGAAAGCAACTGATGAGCAAACTACCTTTCTCACACCACCTGATATTTTATGATGCATACTAAGTCTCCGCAATATTATGATAGCCATTTTATGGACTCATTGGGGAGTGGTGTGCTGTAAAAAGTAACAGTCCTTCTCTTTTTTTCTTTTCTTTTTATATCTTTGTAGTCTAATACAGTGGAAAAAGATGGGGAAGATAGTTTCACTCCTAAGGAGAAATGATGTCTTCCAAAAAAAAAAAAAAAGGCATTTTATAGAAAAGAAAAAAAAATGTCACAGATATTAAGTGTTCTCTGTTGAACTCAAACTCCTGTCCAGGTTTGGCATTTGCATGAATAAGTGAAATGGACACCTGACAATTTCACCAATAAAGGCACCAAAATAACTAATTCCCTAAAACTGAAGCATGAAGTACTTTCTGTCAGAACCAAGAAGGGAAATTTAGAACAGAACAGAACTGGGTAATTCTAAGTTATTCTGGTTATTCTGGGTAAGCATAATATCCACCACCTTTTCCAACCTATCATTTATTGATGGAATAAATGTACATGCTTTATTCACCCATTTTATAATCAGAAAAGGGCAGTATCTCTTTGTGGGAGCCATTCATTAGGGCTGTGGAAATTACCAAAGAGTGCTTCACTTCTGTGATGCTTTTAGCCCAGTATTCCTTCACACCTGCTTTGCAAAAACATCATGCCTTCCTTCCTCCCATCCTTCTAACAAGCAAAGTGAAGCTGCCACATTATTTCCTGTGGCTTCTAAGGTCTTCTCTGGCATGTCCAATAGTCAGAAAGACTTCTGTTTTGTCTCCATGATACAAACCACTTCATGAAGGCAAAATTAGCCTCCTTGAACACATTTCCTATTCATGGGAGGCCAATCTTTTTCAACCCTGATATAACACACCATTAAGAGCCTAAATTAAGTCTAAATAACTGAATGAACTGATTAAAAAAAATACCTGCAAGGTACCAGTATATAGGCTATTCAGTAAAGGCAGAAAAAGAAGAACCTCCAGTGGCAAACAGAAGGCTTTATGGACTTTCCCTGTGGTTAGATGGACAACATTTTTAGTGATGGTGTTGGGAAGGAGCCAGTGGACCAATTTCTCCCGTGTCGTTTAATCAACTTCAATCTGTTCACTTTGGTGATACAAAGATGGTGATAGATGAATTCAGTTCACAAGTCCTCTAGAGCCTGTTCCCTCTTGGCTGGGAGGGATCAGCTGAGGGAGTTGTTAATGACCATTAATATCTCCCTCTGCAGGTGAGGAGGTGTTGCCAATCTTAAGGGAGGTGATGGTACATCCCCCTCGGGGCGGGTGGTGGTGGATAGAATCCTCCCTTTCTTAGTCAATTTTTGAATCTTCCATTCCTTGCCAAAGTGGTTGATATGGCAGTGGTGAAAAAACTCCAAGTTCTCTTAGCTATTGGGCATGCCAGAGAAGACCTTAGAAGCCACAGGAAATAATGTGGCAGCTTCACTTTGCTTGTTAGAAGGATGTGAGGAGGGAAGGCATGATACAGTATCTAGATTTGTTTCAGGCCAGACCAAAGCATCTAAATAGCATTGGCTGCCTTAATGGATGGTCTGTTAAGAGATGCAATAGAGAAAATTTGTCCCTGCTTTGCTCCTGGATATCTTGGTGGCTTTTGATAGCATCAGCTATGGAATCCTTCTATCCACTTTCGAGAATTTGGGTTGTGGATATTGCTTTGTTGTTGTTCCACTCCTACCTTGAGGGTAAGTTTCAGACAGTAGTATTGGGGGATGTCTTCACCCCATAGTCTTTAGGTTATGAGGTGCCTCAGGGCTTGATTCTGTTCCCATGCTATTTGGCATCTATGAGACCACTGGGAGTAATAATCAGAGGTTGTGTTGCTGGTTGCCTTCTTTATGACATCCTTCCCTTTTCCATCTTCGTCAGGTGTTCCAGGTTCCCAGACTGAATCACAGAATCATAGAATTGTGAAATTGGAAGGGACTACAAGGATCATCTTGTGTTAGTAGCTGGACTGACCACTTCTTGCTGGAATCCCATACTGCATGAATCCCACAACAATTGAATCTTTGTTCTTCGAGAGATTGTAGAAGTGGTTGCCATAAGCAAATTTTCTAAATTTTCTTTCAGCTACTGTATATGGAAGTCTCTTGACCTGGATGGTCTTGACAGTCTGTGAATTCAGAGATAAAAGCAAACCATATTTAATACAAATGATGGCTTGCAAACTGATTTTAAAGGAAGTTTTAATAGTCTGGTCCGATACTTCTCACAAACAGTAGCTTGAAATCTGGCAAAAACTCAAGCCTAATGCCAACTCATGTTTGGGTGTGATATCTGAATGCAACATTTGTCTTTAGGTGACTTTTAACAAAATAAACCCAAAGAAAAGAAGAACAACACAATAAAAACATACCCAAAGAGGAGCAGAGAATTGGCTGTTGGAACAATATAATGAAAAGAGCACCTGTCCTCCATAAAACCTTCAAATGCACAGGTTTTAAAAATTATATTTCTATTTCAGCTTTATGTTCAAGGAGATGTACTACTTTCAGAGTACCTTGGTTATTGATGCTTCCCAGGGAAACAAAATTGGCCGTGAATGAACCTAAAATGCTATCAGAAATGAAGAAGAACAGTGAAAATGAAACAACTAAGTGAAGCAGCTTTACTTTGAACTTTTTACTGATAGAAAACATCTAATTCAAGCAGCAGATTTTATTTGGAAAAATTCAGCCTAGCTGTGCAACCTTTCCCCCCATCCAAATATAGCAACCAAAGGAACAGTATTGTGTATTTCCAAAAGCTGGTTCCAATTTTTGGAGGACGTACTAAAAAAATAGATATCGGCTCACTTGCCATTTTTTATCTCTGTCTTCTGGAATCAACAAATCCACTGGGGTACTGATCGTTTTAATCAATTAGTGTACAGTTGTGTATGTTTTATAATTCTTGTGCTCCAGAAACCTTGGAAAGATCTGGATTATGCATGGTTAATAAGGTAGCATGTGCTATACAGCTCCTTACAGTACTTTGCATGTTCTCCATGTGGCTTTTATTCCATTAGAATGATCTGTTCAGTAGTAGCCTGTGTAGAAAGAATGTTATGAATTCTGATCTGACACCTCAGCCTCAAGTTCCTAATTCTGAACCTTTAAACCTGCAGCCAAATGTCTTATATGAAGCCTTATTCTGGATGCTGTTTACCACCTCATATCCCTCCTGTCTGTTCTTACACCTAGGGATGATATAATACCATATATCCTGTGCTGGTTTTTGTTCCTGCTTTTGAGGCTTTCTAGGTCACTAGGATACCCATTTTCCAAGCTTTTAAAATGCTTATAAGTTGTCTTTATTGTCTGCTGAACTCTGTTGATCATCATAGCTCTATGATCATGGATATGTATATATTTTTATGAGTCACAAGTTTGCAGAGAATATCATGGTCAAGGAACTGCTATGTTCAAGATGTCCACTGGTATTATTTTTTTTTTTTTGCAATCAAAAATTCCACAAAAGTGCCCATAATAGAAGAGCCTGGAGAGAGATGAAGGGATTTTTGTTAGTTACCAGCCTTGTACAATGGAGGTCCTTTGATCCACTGTGGTGGGATCAAAAGACCCTTGGCGATTGACCAAATTAAGATAGTATGGGCAACCTTTGATTAGTTGACATCATAGTGGTCTACTAACAAAACATGATTATGAAAAAATAGCAGCACCTGCATTTTGATACCACAATATGCTTTTTGACATCTTTTCATCATTGTGGTTTGTAGTGGATGCCTATGACCTTGTAGTAACCCAGCATAAAGAAGCCATTGTGAGTAGCTTCAAAGCAGAGCTGTGCTGTTCAACTTTAGCCAACCACTAGATGGCAGCAAAGGGCTATAGAAAAATCCAATTCTTTGTTGCCATCTTGAGGTGTTTTTTATTTTTGCAGCCCAGAACTACTAGCCTTAGTCACATTACATTAAGTTTGCATTACAGAAGACCTTTTGAGTAGAGAGGAAGATGTGAACAAAACATACTGTATGTTAATAGAAAATTGGAAGCCCCAAGAATAAAACACTATGGGGAAAGAAGGTTAATTGCAGATGATGTAACAAATTGCATTAAAACACTGAAGCTGAGCACAAATGCTCATTAGGGCTACCAGTTCTGGGTTGCAAACATCCAGATGACCACTAGATGGCAGCAAAGAGATACAGAAAACTCTTAACTCTTGGCTGCCATCTAGTGGTCATCTAGATTTTTCCAGCCCTCATTTGGTACCTGACATGACCAGAGATTCCTCTCATAGAAAACAGAATACTCCCCTGGGTTGCAGAAGTATGGCAAAGGTTTCCAATGTAATAATTATGATGGTAATATTGCATATTTCAAAGAATAAAAGGGCTTCTCATGGCTTGGGAAAATGCCAAGGGAGGCATAAAGATACATCATGTTACATATAGGAAGGGTTTTATCACTGAAAACCCCAGTACAGCCTTTCTCAACTTTTTGACCCTGGAGGAACCCTTGAAATACTTTTCATGCCTTGGGGAACCCCTGCACATTCAGGCTCAAATATAGGCCAGAAGTTACAAAATTATTATATTTGTTTCATGTGTAGGCCTGTATACAGTATATGCATTAACAGTGTTCTTAAACTAAAAATAAAGAATGAAACTTACCTCTTTAATGTGAAGTTGCCTGAATTTGAAATATTTTTTAAATAAATTGTGATCTCCCAGGGAACCCCTAGTGACCTCTTGCGGAACCCTAGGTTTCTGTGGAACCCTGGTTGAGAAACCCTGCCCCAGTAGGTGGGATATACACAAGACATCTGCAACTCCTCTTTGTCTGCATATCTTTTATAGTTCTTACATTGTCTCTCATGCAGGAACTAAGCAGGTGGTGATTTTCATAACAAGGAGATGAGGAAAAGGACCATCTACTTAATTTGAGCACATCAGATTGACTTTGAAAGCCCAGGAACAGGCCCTATGAAAATGTGGTCACTCTACATGCCCAAAGAGCAGACTTACAAGCAAATGTTTGTGAAGCTGCTTATCTCCTAGTGGTAGTTAGCCATGACTGGAATTATATTGATCTAGGTTTTGGTATTTGGGCTGCAAATGTATCCTTGAGAAACAGGTAGATTTTTTCACTTTGTAATCTGCCTGAAGGGCTTCAGGCTAGAATATCCAAAAAGAATATCCATAAAGTAGTTAAATTGAAATCCTTAGATTTAATTCCACTCATGTAATTCCACTGACTTCAGCAGAATGTAACTGATTTAAACCCAAATCTTAGTTTAATCAGAGCAAGGAGAGGAATAATATTGTGCATGCTTGTGTGCACACATACACACAGAGACTTGCCTCTTCTTTCTGTTATAATACACACAAATGGATGATATTCTCTTCCCTCTCACTGAAGATCCTTTGACAACAGGGAGGACAACATTCTGAAAGTGTATTACTGATCCAGACATCTACAAAACTTCTCAGCCATCAGGTTTGCACTGACTCCACATAACTCTTTGTTTATATTTCTCATTTTGAGCAAAATGGGATGAAGCCAGAAGGCAAAATACAACCAAAGTGTATTGGGTTATTAGTAAATGGCATTGATTTCAGCCTTAATATAAGAGGGCAAAATAAATAGGGATTAGTATAAAAGTTGACGTTTTTATTATGTGAAGCAGTCAATGGGCTACTAGAGAAGTTTTTGAGATAAAGAGAGTACAGAAAACAGAAAAAAGGGTATTTGTTTTGTCAAGCCGCTTTAATCCTTTCCCTTGTTTACTTTTAAGCCAGTGTGTGATGAGCCTTAATAAATTTGATCACCTATGGCCCTCTGAAGTGATGAAGGACATTTGTATGCTTTCTGCAAAGGAGACAGAGACCATGCTTTCCTAGCAGTGGAATTCAAAGCATTGATTTATTTGTGAGACCTTGGAGCACAGTGGCGCCCTTCGACATGGGCTACCCACATTCCAGACCCCTTATTTGACAAAGCACACAGCTGGCACAGAATGTTTCTGTGGCTGCAAGCAGTTGGCAACCTATACAACAACATATCCACTTAAATCACAGAGTTGTAGAAAGGAAGCTGGAGATTATCTAGCTCAACCACCTATTCTACAGTGTAGGGTGCTGTTTACAGTCCCTAACTCAAGGTTTTCATGTCTCTACTTAACTGTATCTGGTGAAAGAGAGCCAGCCATCTTTTGAGAAAACTATTCATTTCTCAGGAGAGCTCTAACTACTAGATACTTGATCCTAATGTTTATCTGTACTCTGCTTCCATTCAATTTCCACCTCTAAGTTCTAGCTCTGCTCTCTGGCACAATAAAGAAGAACAAGTCTGCTCTGTCTTTCGTACAGTAACCTGTCAACCATGTTTCCCTTTCAGTGTTTTTGTTATGGATTTTGGGACTTGGGACTGGAGATTCTGCACCCACTTTGATTCAAGAGTATGCAATCCATGGAGATGTTCCTGAACTACAACACCCAGCACCTCTAAAAAGGATTACAAATGGTGAGGGCTGCTGGGAAGTTGTAGTTTAGTAACTTCCCCAGTGCTATAGATTGCCTATCTTTGCTAAGTTTAGTTGTTTAATAGTTTAAGGCATGAGTGGGCAATCTTTTCAGCCTGGGGGCACAACTTTCCTTTCTGACTTGTCCGGGGGCATGACCAATGCTTTTGTAATACTACAGGAGTCAATAATGATGACATTTCAGACCTGCTTTTTCTTGGTTTGGGGCTTTGGGAGGGTTTAAGAGACAGTCTTAAGTCTTCAGTTTATGGAAGGGAATTCCACAGTCTTTTTCTGAATGGGTGCAAAATGCCTTGATGCTATAACCTAAGGATCTTGTGGGGAGGGACCTCACAAGGTAGGCCTCTCTAAAGCCACCATTTGAAACAGTCAGGATGATCAGTGTTTTTCACTCAAGGTAGTAAAACAAATCAGTTGAAATATAATCGGAGAATCCTTTTGATATTTGGGGTTTTCCACCCATTCCTGTTTACGGAGCCATTAACTTCAGTGGAAAATAAAACAATGTAGAAAAAAATGATACCGGTATAGAAACTAGTGAAAAGAAATTGGGAGATGAGCTCATTTTATCTCCAGGTCTCTAAGAGCCTTAAAAAGGTCCCATACTAAGCCATCTCACATGACACAAGTATTTTACCAACTCAGTCAATATATTTGTTTCAGGCAACTGGAAATTTACAGTACACTACAGCACTTCAGGGAAATTTTCAAAGAGGTAAAAACTTAGACATGGATTCTGCTGGTTTCTATGTATTCGTTTTTTAGTTTGGTATTTAGCTTTTCCTTGGTTTTCCCTTTTAAAAAGAATAGACCCATAATCAAATGACTGTTGCTATTTTGAAACTAAATTCTTCATCTTCTCCTTCATAATCATACTAGGATAAAAATGCTGATGTTTAATTTCAAATGTTTTCTTTTCAGAAAAGAAATGATATGCCCTCACTCCTACTAAAAATAAAGGATACATTGCTAATGATTGGAAGGCCGGCAAGATTGGATAATATGGTTTGTATTATAGAGCTCTCCTCCCCCTGTGCCTATGGCTAATCCTTATCTGCAGGATAAAATATTTCTGCTGTTAAGCATATTCCCACAGCCGCCGCCGCCTTCTTTTTTCCAGCGGCCAGCTGGATGCCAGTTTGGATTTTGCACCGCACCAAGATCACTTTAATCTACTTCTATTTCCATTCCAAGAACACCATTTGTACATTGTCCAGCTTGGAAATGTTAACTTGACACTACTGGCCATGATGTGTCATTTCTCTTCAAGTGGCAAATTTCCAATAACCTGCCAGTGGAGCATTTACGCTGGAATGTTTCTGCGCACCAAAAATATACTATTTGTTCTCTTGTAAAATGGCATGCCAAAATGTGAATATTTACTAGCTAGTGGCTGGGCCGAAACTAGCTGGTGGATACTTTATGCCGGGGTAGGCACGTTTTGTTTTGTTTTGTTTTGCAAAGAACCATATTACTTCAGAAATTGAGACTCCGCTGTCTCTGTAATACTGTACATTCTTTTTTTTCTCTTTCTGACACTCTTGTCTCTCACTCCTGTCCTGAACATCATGCTGCAGGAATGGGACAGCTAGCTCTTACAAGAAATCTGAAAAGATCTCTTTTGAATTAAGACATGGGCTGTGTAACATTAAGATGAAGGCTGCAATATATGCAGTCATTTTTTATAAATCTATCAGAGGTCCAGATATGGAGGCAGCCTAAATAATATAGTTTAGGCATATGTTCCAAATTCAAAATGTTCCAAGCTCAAAACAGCTATTAGAACAAAACCCATATTTCAGATGAAAATGTTGCTGTTCCCAGTGGTGCTGTCAAGTATTCTAGCTATCCTGAGCATTGCAGATGAACTCCTATTTTACGACTTGTGATTAGGTTGGGGATTTTTTTTTCTAGTTTAACATATTGAGTCACAGAAACTGTCCCTGTTGCTATAAGCCTAGACTGGATGGGATGATGTGGGAAACGGAGAGCAGTTACTAAGCACATGCCTCAAGTCAGGAGTAACTCTGCTCTTGCCTATTTCTTCAGCGAAGACCCAAGCCTCCTTCCAGATGCCTGGCAGGTAAGTTACTGCTATTTCTTAAAGTACTTGTTTCAGGGAAGTTAGAATTCATGTGGATGGGTTACACATGTGCTTTATCTTCTTTCTTGTGTATGGAGGTAGCAGGCAGATAAAAGAAAGCTGATGAGTGTGCATGGAGCTTGCTTTGCTTCAGATACAAGTCTTGTTAATATTGTTGAGGTTGTAAGTTTTTGGCTGTATGTTAATGGTTTAGGTTAGTGTGTTGAGTTCCGGTGAATGTTTGTACTCTGCTGATTTTTATGCCACGTGTTGTGCCATGCTGAGTTTCAGGAAGCATTATAGCTCCAATGTCTTTCGTTTTCACTTGTGTTGATTTCTTGAGCCTTGGAGCATTTGCCCAAAGGGAGTACATGCTGTTGTGGTCTGTTGATGTTGAGCTTCAGGGTGCTTTTAAATGTAGGTTTTGCTGGATTGTAGAGCTTGGAGGAGTAATTTTCCTCCTCCTCCTCTCCCCTGTTATAATGGTAATGTTGGAACATGCAGCACTTGAACTGTTTCAAGTTTTATTTAACTGGAGCATAGCCAATTTGAGCATTCTGATGGAACATCTTGAACAGGGCTGTTTTGTTCCTGAAACAAAACAGTTTCCCTATTTTGTGCACATCCCTAGTATAATTCCTTCATTCGTTTATTTATAAACTTTTCTAAACTGCCATGCTCGTACATTTTCCAGGGTGGTGTACAGTAGCAATAAAATCTTAAAGACAAAGGCTAAGCAAAAGCAGAGAAAGAGTGGCTGGTGAGCCAATGAAATATTTTATAATTATACTATCAAACTGAAATCTGTGTGCAAAAGATGCTGTTGTCAGGTGATCCAGATCCAGGCAGCACTAATACCCACAGACACTCTGTCTTGGTAGGAGTGAGTTGAAGGGCCACACAACTTCCAAGCACTGGGACAGAACCTCAACACTTCACTTGGGTAGCTTGGAGTCAAAAGATGTAATTGGATATCATCAGGTTTGGCTTGATTTTGTTAGTTATGATTATTTTATTTCAGGCTGCTGTGGTGTTGTATGTTTTAACTGCTTTTATTATTTTGTATTTCTATTTGTAAGCTGCCCAGAGTCTATGGGAGCTACAATACATTGAAATAAATAATAAATAATTATAATGCTGATGATACCAAACCCCAAATCTGTGGATGACTTCACCCAGAGGTTTCATGTTGAGCAAGAGGAGAAAGAGTGTTGAGCCCTGTGGCACTCCACAAAGGAGGGGCCTAGGGAGTGACCTCCCCCCACCAGCCAACACTGATTGCAACTGGCTCTGAAGGAACAAGGAGAACCACTGAAAAGCAGTGCCACCAATCTCAGCCCTTGGAGTCAGTCTAGAAGGATAGCATGGTCAATGGTATCAAAAGCTGATGAGAGATCAAGGATTGCAAGAATTACCTCCATCCAGTGCTTACAAAGGGGCATGGTGGCTCAGCAGGTAAGATGCCAGGTTTGTTGATCGGAAGATCGCAAGTTTGGTGGTTCAAATCCCTAGTCCCGCGTGATGGAGTCAGCTCCCGCACTCGCCCCAGCTCTTGCCAACCTAGCAATTCGAAAGCATGCAAATGCAAGTAGATGAATAGGTACCACTTTGGTGGGTAGGTAACAGCGTTCCGTGTGCGTCATGCCGGCCACATGACCATGGAAGCGTCTTCAGACAACACTGGATCTTCTGCTAACAAACAGAGATGAGTTAACTTGGTTGTTAAGGCCTAGTCTTCTCCTGCTGTTAATTGTCACATTGAATTTAATTTCCCAAACCCGAATTGGACTATTCCCACATTTTCCTACTTACAAGCATTACAAAAATATGAACTAGATGTTTAAATGTTATTTGTTTAGATG
This sequence comes from Charina bottae, assembly GCA_023362775.1. Taxonomy (NCBI): domain Eukaryota; kingdom Metazoa; phylum Chordata; class Lepidosauria; order Squamata; family Charinaidae; genus Charina; species Charina bottae. The sequence continues at coordinate 43,957,576 of JALMGJ010000009.1, read as the reverse complement.
TATTATCAAATGGTCTAAACAGAGATGGGGAACTAACTGGGAGCCACAGCTTGCAAAACCTCAGCCAGCACATCCAAAGACCAGGGATGCTGGGAGTGGTCATGATGGACAAATATCTGGAAGGTTACAGATATCACATCTTGGTCTAGAATACACATAAAAGTAAAAAATAATTGGTGGAAAGCTCTTATTTTTTTTAAACAAATAAATAAACTTTCCATGCTGTTCTTTGTAAAGATGTTTCATTTGTTTTATTAAGATTAATATATGGGAAACATGACATTGACATTTACACAAATGACATATGCTTATACTTATATACACATGTAAGAAGAGAGCCCCAACTTCTAACAACTGACTTCCTCCAAAGTCAGAATTGCTGCCCATAGCATGAACAATCAAACTGCTTTTTAGAGTTTTGTCCAACATTGCACTCTCAACAGCCCGGTTTTAGGACACTGAAGTAGGATAACGCACGTATATAACAGACGTATGAATACAATCCTTGACTAAAGAGACAAAAAGTGTCCTCAGGGATTTAAGAAGGAGATTGCTATTACTTCCAGCAATACAATTTATGGTTCCTGAAATAATATTATATTTTGGGCTGTCTTCCATAATTGAAATAAGAAGTTGTGTTTTGCTCTGTGATTTGGCATCAGGGATGTTATGAAACAGGAAAGGGCGTGCTTCATGTGCTTCATTCAAGTAATTTCCAATAAAGTTTTTCTTTTTCTTTAGCTTCTTTAGTAGCAAAAGGAAAATTGAGTTGAGGAAAAGAGTTTGACATCCCATAAACATATCATTCATGGATAAAGAAGCTCTCCCTGTTCCATATCCATTTTTGAGTAAATAGAATTTGAAAGAAGTTGGAGAAAATTCTGGAAAGAAGAAGAAGAAGCATGTTTATCTTCTCTACTCATCAGATTTGATCTCCACAAACCAACTAATGCACTTTTTAAAAGCAAAAGTGCAGGATAAGTCTGGAAATCCTCAGCTTCCCATGTGAACTGCAATGAATTTCATAGGATTCACTTGTGCGAATTTTCAAAGAATCGAGTTCCATGTTCCTGCTGCTTTCCATTTTGATATGCGATGCTAATGCCATTGTTCATCCTTACAATGTTGGTCACTTTGGATTTCTCTTCTGACATTTGTGCCTTTATTTTAGATTTGAATTCAAGATACCTATTTGTGTGTGTGTTTTAAAACTTCTTTTTTACTACTTTAATGAATAGTTATCATTAAACATCTAAATTATTTCTACTATATTAATGAAAGCCTGCAGAATCTGCCATCCCCAACTCAAATACAGTTCTCCAGCCACGCCTGTTGGTCCATCAGCTGCTTGATGAACCTCCAGCTTTGGCTGCCAGCCCATGACCACAAAAGAAAGGGCTGTCTCAGTCAGTCAGCTGGCAAGTGAAGAGCACTGAGTTCCCCCGGTCACATGCTCTGCAATAGAGATACTGTCTATGAGAGAACAGCAGCATGCGCCAGGCTTCTTTCAAAAGCTCAAGTATTTATTATTACAATTCACAGGGAAAATCCAGGGCAGTAACCTTGACATGGTGCATGTGGAAGGACAGCAACGGAGAATTCTTTCTTCTTTCTGGTCCAGCTATGCCCAGAATTGGTCCTTGAGGAAATGATATGGTGCAACCTGTCATACAGGCTTTGCTACAAAAGTAAAACAGCTTCTCTAGTTCATTCACGTCTAATTTATTTCTGATGCTTATTATGCTTGGCAAGGCTGCGGGAAGGAGAAGGAGAAGGTAAGTGGACGAGTTCAAAGAGGCTACTGGAATGTCCCTGGAAAAGCAATGAATTATCACCAAAGGAGGTCAAGATGGCAAGCATTTGTCTAGGCAGTTACTTGGAACCCAACTGGATTTGATGGTATCTAACTAATTAATTATATCACACCTAATTCCCTGAAAGGCAGCAAAGCCTACTGTGGTTAAAAAATCATTGAAACCTGGACAAAAAATAAAACTCTTTTAAACAATCTTAAAACCCAAAGAATAATAACATTTATAAAGATAATAAGAAAACATAAAAGCCAAGGTACACTCAGAGGCTATGGATTTTTAAACAGAGGCCTTCTCGAAGAGAAGGATGTTTTTATGGACAGCCTTAAGCAATACAAGGTTGCAGCCTAATCAATCTGTATCAACCCAGTGTTCCTCAAGGGAACAGCCCCCAAGAAGAATTTAGATCTTATGTCTGCATGCCTAGCTTCAGAAGGCCGGGGCTTATAGTGAGGACCACAGGGGAGAACAGAAGGCACCCAAGTTGCAAGACACTGAATACCAGCATTTTGCACTGAGCCTAGAGACTAACAGGCAACCAGTCTAATGCACTTAAAGTGGGGATCTGAATTTCCTAAATATGAAATTTGACAAATATTAAGCTGGCCCTACAGCATCTACATGTAGTTTGTACATCAGCAGGTGCCTTAAGATAGGGAACAGAAACAGTTCTGAAGTTAGCGAGAGGGGCATTTTGTTTCCAAGGAAGTAGGAAAACAAAATCCTTTGGGGGAAAAAAACACTAGTCCTTGGGGAAAACTGTGAGGAAGTGTAGGAAGATAAAGGGCCTTAAAAGAGTGATTGGGTAATAAAATCAGGATTTTGCTGAGAGCCAACAAAAATGTTCTGTGGTCGAACATCTTTAAACTGCAGGAATGGGTCTAATGCTCATCTTTTGCTTGTTGCTCTCTCATCCTTTTATCTAGTTGCTATTCGGTGAAATGTTTGAACAACTGTAAGGTACAGTGCCAATATTCCCCAACTGGTTGCATATGAATGACTCCAATTCAGCAGAACGTTAATCTCATTATTGCAAGATTCATTTAGTGTTTAACTGGATGCTGTCTGCTCAAACATTATGAGTTAGAGATTTTTAGAATATATATGTGAAACAACATCTTAAGTCACTCTGTCAAAATCCTGACCTATATTGATTTAGAGAGTCTTTGCATTTATAGCATCCTGGATGTGAATACTCTTCTTGTATTCTCTCCTGGGCGAAGTGAAAACTCTGTTTTTTTTAAAAAAAATGCATCTAGGCTTTTCAAAAGTTTGTAATGGCTTTTGAGGTTCTCTCTTGTTTGTTGAAATCTCAAGAGCTGTTTCTCTGTGTTTGTAATTGTTTATCTTTGTGGTGATACTATAATTGTATACTTACTGTTTTGTATTATATTCAAAATATTTTTACACATGTGGCTCAAAGAACTTGGCTTAAGAGTTGGCACAGAGAGATAGTTAGGTAAACAATCAAATAACTAATAGGCAGAGTTGTCCATGCCTAGGACTCCCCCCAGATAGATGAATATTTGAATACGATTCCTATTAATCAATGAATGTTTATAGTCACACAATATAGGAGAAGCCACAGCTGATGGATAGCTTTTCAACCCACAGCTTCCAAAGGCCATAAACATTATCCAAGCTCTTTCGGGACGTGGCATTCCAATCCAATCAAGCCAGACCCAGATCTAAATTATTTTAACACAGAGACATACACATTAATCAGGTTGGAGTAATAAAGAGAAGAGGTGAGAGCTGGAGTTTGGAAGGATGGCCTTAATTAATAAAGTGACCAGGCCCATCACAGACTTCAGTCCAAGCCTTTGCCTCCACTAAAGGGAAGTTTCTCATGAGATCCCAGTTCTATGGATTTAGAGCACTTTCACAGCCAAGAGACACAATGTTTACTTCTTTAAACCTCAGAAAAGGGGCTTCCAGAAACCATCATACTGAGCTGATTTAGGGGTCAATTTCATGCTGTGGGAGGGAGGGAGGGATGGAGGGGTGTGGCACAATAAATCCATCTATAAATCTATAAACTTGACTTTTGCAGTCCAAAGGAGAATTTGTGCTAAGATTTTATGGCCAAACCAAGCTTTGCATTGCTGGCTTAAAATTCATGGTGCATTTGAATTAACAAAATCTCTGTGGGAACTAAGGACCTGTGAGAAGAAAGGTGGTATATCTTTGAAAATAACAGGAAAACAAATATTAATAAAGCATTCTGGCCCAGAACCAAAGCTGCCCAACCAATGATCAGCGTGGCTTCTCTGCTTTTCAATTCTGGCTTAAACTTAATAAATCTGTAGTTCAACCAAGAAGAACATATAAAAACAGAACACATGGTGCAAAAACATGTTACCTTCCAGAGGAGCCCTAGAAATAAAATGCTCGGTTACAGAATTTGTTTGAGGTGTGCTGAAGAAACAACAAACTATACTTACAATTAAATGAGTTGCAGATGTTCCTTTTTTACCCTTTCAAATTATGCAGAGTATTTATGATGCTGCCAATTCGCTCTGGGTTAGCAAAGGGAACTGAATGACACTGCAAAGATTTCAGGTGGAACAACCAAGCTGTATGCAGTATCAGACTGGATTTTCTCCAAAGCAAAGGGGTGAAATAGTTGGTGTTAGTAATCTAGAATTAAGTTAGAAGCATTTCAATATCTCATTTCTACTGATGGCCACTGGCTAGTACAGCACTACAGGATGTGGCAGCTGCTAACATACCGAAGCATACCTGTCCCAGCACAGAACTCTTATTTGTATCATTTAACTTGTCCATTACAGAACCGTCCATAGTATTTAATGCAGTCAATGGTAACGTCATCTAAGGAAGTCAAACTTTTTTCAAATTTTATTTTATTTTACCGAGGCAGATAATTTCCATCACTGCTCAGGACCATATGACTTGAAAAAACAGAAGATATGGTAACTCAGGTATAGTCACAAGACAAATAGGATCTGTCTGAGTTCAGATACAAAGTTCCTTCATAATTCAGGTAGTGAGTTGTACAGAGGCCAATATTACATTGGAAGAGTAGTTTGTGGGGAAGTGGATGCCACCAGTTAAGGTTTTTTCAGGCATGTACTGTAGAGAACTGTGTTCAAAATGAGAAACTGGAAGCATTGTGAATTCTACACTGGTGCCACTTTAATGCCACTTGGAATTAATGGGTTTCAATGGAACGTCTTTATACTGCTGAATTGCTATTATATTATTATTATTATTATTATTATTATTGTTGTTGTTGTTGTTGTTGTTGTTGTTATTGGTGGCTCAGCGGGTAAGACACCAGGCTTGTCGATCGGAAGATCGCACGTTCGGAGGTTCGAATCCCTAGCCCTGCGTGTGGAATGAGCTCCCGCACTAGCTCCAGCTCTTGCCAACCTAGCAATTCGAAAGCATGCAAATGCAAGTAGATGAATAGGTACCACTTTGGTGGGTAGGTAACAGCGTTCCGCATGCGTCATGCCAGCCACATGACTTTGGAAGCGTCTTCGGACAACGCTGGCTCTTTGGCTAACAAACGGAGATGAGCACCGGCCCCTAGAGTTGGACACGACTGCACAATTGTGCGGGGGGAACCTTTACTTTTTACAATTAGATTCACAGTCAAAGACTGGTGAAAACTTAATAATTCAAGTCCTAACCAAGGACCTAAGAATTATTAAGGTAGCGTCTGAGGATATAGGCAGTTCCAAGCAGGGTATTTTTTTGTAAAATGAGGGTGTTCAGGTCTGATAAATTCAAAATTTCAAAATATTGATGGAGTCCTTTAGGTATTGCTTCAAGGGCTCCAATCACAATTGGTATAATGGCGGATTTCTTTTTCCATAAGCGTTCAACTTCGATCTGCAAGTCCCGGTATTTCATGATTTTTTTGGATTGCTTTTCCTCAATCCTAGCATCACCCACTATAGCAACATCAATGAACCAGACTTTCTTCTTTTCAATGACTGTAATATCAGGCATGTTATGAACCAGGTGCCTGTCTGTTTGGATTTTAAAGTCCCATAAGATCTTAACCCGCTGATTTTCCAAAACCTTCCCAACTTGATGGTCCCAGTGGTTCTTGCTACATTCAAATCAAAACATCTGGCAAAGTTTCCAATGAATAATTCTGGCAACTCGGTCATGATGCTGCTTATAGTCAGTTTGTGAAATTTTGCTGCAGCCACTGATCAAATGGTCAATTGTTTCATCCTTTTCACTACAAAGGCGACATTTACTGTTGTTCGTTACATGATGAATTTTCCCTTTCGTGCAATTAGTTGGCAAAGCTTGTTCTTGAACTGCTACAATAAAGCCTTCAGTTTCTTTCTTTAACATTCCTGATCTTAACCAGCTCCATGTGGGGTTTTTATCGGCTTTTCCTTCTATATCCTTCAAGTACTGACCATGCATTGGCTTGTTCTTCCAATTAACATCGGTTTTCGATTGTTTCTTTTCTATACTCAGCCTTTACCTTTGTTGTTTTCAAAAGCTTCCCTTGATTGACTTCCTTCAATAAGGGGTCTTCACTTTGCTTAATATAGTCATTCAAGCCATGTTTTTCTTCCTCCAGTTTGTTTCACCTGTAGGAGTCCTCTGGGCAAATACAGCCGATCAATATCACTTTTTGGGTGTAGAGCATGGTATATTGTCATTAGTTTTCTTATTTTCCAATGCAAGTTATCAAGTTCCATCTGGGTTCAGTCAACTATTCCTTCTGTATATTGTATAACGAGGACTGCCCAGGTATTGATTGCTTTGATGATGTTTCCACCATTTAGCTTTATTATTATTATTATTATTATTATTATTATTATTATTTGTTGTTGTTGTTGTTGTTGTTGTTGTTATTTAAATTTATATGCCACCCAACTCCCAGCAACTCTGGGTGGTTTGCAATTGTTAAAAACATTTAAAAACAATGAACAACACAAAAACACAGAAACAACAGAAGACAAAGGAATGATGGCAAAGAAAACAAACCCAGAGGGGAACAAAAAGGGAGAAAAGGGGCATCAATCATCCTTGCCAAAGGCCTGGGCAAAGAGCCACATCTTCAGGGCCCTTTGAAATGCCAACAGGGTGGGGCTATTTGAATGTAAGGGGGAGCCTCATTCCAGAGGGCAGGCGCTGCTACAGCGAAGGCGCGCTTCTGGGGTCCCAATAGGTGGCATTGTTTAATTGATGGAACCCAGAGCATGCCAGCCCTGCCAGATCGAACTGGCTGAGCAAATGCTGTACTATGGAAGACAGGTGATCCCTCAAGTAACCAGGCCCTCTGCCATGTAGGGCTTTATAATTCTGAACAGTCATAATTGTGGCAATAGCTATGCTGTTCTATTTGACGGTGAGGAAGGGATATTGGAGGAGATGAATGATGTAGAGCAAGGCGTACTACCTATGACTTTTCAGGGAATGATGGTGTTGTGTTGCGTGCCATCTATCATGTATCTTCCTGCTTTTCTTCCCCAGGTACCAGTGGCAATAATCACTGTTGTTACTTAATATAAGAGAACAATATAAGCATAATTAGGCAGGATTAAGTAAAGGCACCTAAGTTCCCACGTGGGCCACAGGTCAAGCAATGGGGCACTAGGAGGTTTCTCATTTGTATGGTGACCATATTTTCTTGAAAAAAATAGAGGACAAACTTGAAAAATGGGCAAACCTGAAAGAGGTTCATAAGGATATAAAAATTTAATTGTTTCTGTTCATAACTTTGCTTTACAAAGGAAAATTCAAGAGAAAAACCAAAAAAAAAAAAACTTTACAAAAAGATACATTCTAATAAAAATATCTAAAATCAAACATTATATGTAAATTTATTTAAAAGAGACAATTCAATTTCCATATTTTTCACATGAATGTGAAAGACTGTGCATTAAGTGGTAACATTTACACGGTAAAAGTTAAATGACAAAAAAAAAAGGACAAAAGTGAGTTTTTGAAAAATGAATATTTCTAAAGGACAGCTTTCTGAAATAAAGGACTGTCCTTTATAATAAAGGACATCTGGTCACTGTACTCATTTGTATTCTCAAGCCACAGGTATTGAAAGTCCTAATGCTTTTGACACTGTGGTTAACGTAACCAGTATATCTAGCAAGCATGTATAGTTTTATCAATAGCATTACTTAAAACCCTCTTTTCAACCACTCAAACGTCTTATGCTAATCATCCCACAGGCTAACGATGAGTGGTGTAAAAAATTTTTTCTCCCTTCTGAAACCCTCTCATTGAAGCCTGGTTTTGGCCCTTCATTTTTTCTCAGTGTTATGGGTTTTACATTATTCTTTGATTTTTCTACGGTATGCTTGATCTTGTTGTTACCCACTCACAGTTCATGACGACTGAGGTGGGATGTGAATATTGCAAATGAATGAATGAATGAATGAATAAACAAACAAACAAACAAACAAACAAGAAAGATTTATTTTTGTCTATCCTGAATTCCTCTTCGTCAGTCCTAGCTTCTGGTATTGTAAGACAGGGATTCTCCATTTTATGTATAATTTCATATACATCTATACTATCTTCAATTCTTTGTGTTTTCCCCAAAGCCAAAAAGTCCCAAAGTATGTTTTCCAAAGTTTGTTGTTTATTCGTTCAGTCGTTTCCGACTCTTCGTGACTTCATGGACCAGTCCACGCCAGAGCTTTCTGTCGGCTGTCACCATCCCCAGCTCCCCAATGGTTGAGTCTGTCACCTCCAGAATATCATCCATCCATCTTGCCCTTGGTCGGCCCCTCTTCCTTTTGCCTTCCACTTTTCCTAGCATCAGCTTCTTCTCCAGGGTATCCTGTCTTCTCATTATGTGGCCAAAGTACTTCAGTTTTGCCTTTAATATCATTCCCTCAAGTGAGCAGTCTGGCTTTATTTCCTGGAGTATGGACTGGTTTGATCTTCTTGCAGTCCAAGGCACTCTCAGAATTTTCCTCCAACACCACAGTTCAAAAGCATCTATCTTCCTTCGCTCAGCCTTCCTTATGGTCCAGCTCTCGCAGCCATAGGTTACTACAGGGAATACCATTGCTTTAACTATGCGGACCTTTGTTGTCAGTGTGATGTCTCTGCTCTTAACTATTTTATCAAGATTTGCCATTGCTCTCCTCCCAAGAAGTAGACGTCTTCTGATTTCCTGGCTGCAGTCAGCGTCTGCAGTAATCTTTGCGCCTAGAAATACAAAGTCTGTCACTGCCTCCACTTTTTCTCCCTCTATTTGCCAGTCATCAATCAAGCTCGTTGCCATAATCTTGGTTTTTTTGAGGTTTAACTGCAACCCAGCTTTTGCACTTTCTTCTTTCACCTTCGTCATAAGGCTCCTCAACTCCTCCTCGCTTTCAGCCATCAAAGTGGTATCATCTGCATATCTGAGATTGTTAATGTTTCTTCCAGCGATTTTAACTCCAGCCTTGGATTCATCAAGCCCAGCATGTCGCATGATGTGTTCTGCGTACAGGTTGAATAGGTAGGGTGAGAGTATACAACCCTGCCGTACTCCTTTCCCAATCTTAAACCAGTCCGTTGTTCCGTGCTCTGTTCTTACCGTTGCTACTTGGTCGTTATACAGATTCCTCAGGAGGCAGACAAGATGACTTGGTATCCCCATACCACCAAGAACTTGCCACAATTTGTTATGATCCACACAGTCAAAGGCTTTAGAATAGTCAATAAAACAGAAATAGATGTTTTTCTGAAATTCCCTGGCTTTCTCCATTATCCAGCGGATATTGGCAATTTGGTCTCTAGTTCCTCTGCCTTTTCTAAACCCAGCTTGTACATCTGGCAATTCTCGCTCCATGAATTGCTGGAGTCTACCTTGCAAGATCTTGAGCATTACCTTACTGGCATGTGAAATAAGTGCCACTGTTCGATAGTTTGAACATTCTTTAGTGCTTCCCTTTTTTGGTATGGGGATATAAGTTGATTTTTTCCAATCTGATGGCCATTCTTGTGTTTTCCAAATTTGCTGGCATATGGCATGCATCACCTTGACAGCATCATCTTGCAAGATTTTAAACAGTTCAGCTGGGATACCGTCGTCTCCTGCTGCCTTGTTATTAGCAATGCTTCTTAAGGCCCATTCAACCTCACTCTTCAGGATGTCTGGCTCTAACTCACTGACCACACCGTCAAAGCTATCTCCAATATTATTATCCTTCCTATACAGATCTTCCGTATATTCTTGCCACCTTTTCTTGATCTCTTCTGCTTCTGTTAGGTCCTTACCATCTTTGTTTTTGATCATACCCATTTTTGCCTGGAATTTTCCTCCGATGTTTCTAATTTTCTGGAAGAGGTCTCTTGTCCTTCCTATTCTATTGTCTTCTTCCACTTCCGCACATTGCTTGTTTAAAAATAATTCCTTATCTCTTCTGGCTAACCTCTGGAATTTTGCATTTAATTGGGCATATCTCCCCCTATCACTGTTGCCTTTTGCTTTCCTTCTTTCTTGGGCTACTTCCAGTGTTTCAGCAGACAGCCATCTTGCCTTCTTGGTTTTCTTTTTCTTTGGGACGTTTTTTGTTGCCGCCTCCTGAACAATGTTGCGAACTTCTGTCCATAGTTCTTCTGGGACCCTATCTACTAAATCTAGTCCCTTAAATCTATTCTTCACCTCCACTGCATATTCCTTAGGAATATTAGTGAGCTCATATCTAACTGATCTGTGGGTCTTCCCTATTCTCTTTAGTCTGATTCTAAATTTTGCAATAAGAAGTTCGTGATCTGAACTACAGTCAGCTCCAGGTCTTGTTTTTACCGACTGTATAGATGTCCGCCACCTTTGGCTGCAAAGGATGTAGTCAATCTGATTTCGGTGTCGACCATCTGGTGAAGTCCATGTATAAAGTCGTCTTTTAGGTTGTTGGAAGAGAGTGTTTGTTATGCACAGTGAGTTGTCTTGGCAAAATTCTATCAGCCTATGTCCTGCTTCATTTTGTTCTCCCAGACCATGCTTGCCTGTAATTCCAGGTGTCGTCTGACTACCCACCTTAGCATTCCAGTCTCCTGTAATGAAAATAACATCTCTTTTTGGTGTATTATCTAGTAGGTGCTGCAGATCCTCATAGAACTGATCTACTTCTGCTTCTTCAGCATCTGTGGTTGGGGCGTATATTTGGATCACTGTGATGTTAAATGGCTTACCCTGAATTCGAATTGAGATCATTCTATCGTTTTTTGGATTGTATCCAAGCACTGCTTTAGCCACTTTATTATTAATTATGAAGGCTACTCCATTTCTTCTGTGGTCCTCTTGTCCACAGTAGTAGATCTGGTGGTCATCTGATGTGAAGTGGCCCATTCCAGTCCATTTCAGTTCACTGACACCTAAAATGTCTATATTTAATCTTGACATCTCACCAATAACCACATCCAATTTGCCCTGGCTCATAGATCTTACATTCCAGGTTCCTATGGTGTGTTGATCTTTAGAACATCGGATTCGTCGTTCACCACCAGCACCGTCGGCCGCTAGCCGTCCTTTCGGCTTTGAGCTAGCTGCGTCATCACATCTGGGGCTAGTTGAACGTATCCTCTGTTCCTCCCCAGTAGCATTTTGACCATCTTCCGACCTGGGAGTCCCATCTTCCGATGGTATACCGACATATCTTTGGTTGTACTGATCCATTTAGTTTTCATGGCAAGAATACTGGGGTGGGTTGCCATTACCTTCCCCAGGGATCGTATTTAGTCTGACCTCTCTGCCACGACCTTCCCGTCTTGGGTGTCCCTTCACGGTTTAGCTCATGGTTTCATTGAGGTGCTCAAGCTCCAGCACCACGACAAGGTAACGATCTCCTTTGCTGGAGTATGGAGTATTTCCAAAGTATGTACTGATTATTCCCCAGCATTCCCATTTATGCTTCATTTTAAAGGTAGAGAAGCAGCACTTGTGGGTTACTGGTATGGAGAAAGGGCCAGCAGGCCTTTTTTGCATTCCTAAATTACTATGAGGAGCATTTCTCAGCACAATATCAAAACACAAAACTATTTCCAGTCACATCTGCATCTGTTCCACAGCTCCTTACTTGCTCAAGCCCAAAACTATTACAGCAATTTGTGGTTCTACTGTTAGTGCTTCAAAGAACTTAGTTTAAAGAGCCTGTTTAAGAGTGCAATACATGTTGTATCAAACAAAGTTGTTGTATGTTTTCCATGTAAAAGGCACTACGTTTCTACAGCAGTTCTAGCAATAAAAATAACCATTTTATCAGAGTAAAATTGAAAGCATGCACACACCACACACACACTGTGAAGCTTCATCCACTGACTTGAAAGCAAATTCCAATGAAAGGGTTTCAAGGAAATTCATTTTGGGTAAGAACAATCATATGTGTCAGTGAAGAGTTTCTAGCCCTATTTCTATTCATAGGATCAAAGTCTAACTTTATAATTATTTGTGAACATTCCCCAATAAAGTGAAAACAGCCTGCCCACAGGTACATATTCTTAGGATAATATTTAAGCAACATCTTTTTTCTATTGGAAAGCTCCTTTCAGTATGGCAAATTGCTATTTTGGAGATATTCAAGCCCAGAAAAAAGTGAATACTTATGGCATGATCCCAATTCTGTTCTCTTTGCTTTTAATTAAAGATTGAAACACTAAAGGAGATAACATCAACATTGTTAGCTAACAATGATTGCCAAAGGAGACAGTACTTTTCTGGTTTGTTGGTTGGTTTGTTTATTTGTTTATTTATTTATTTATGGTTCACAACATAATATCAATAAAATACAATAAAAACACAATAAAAACTAAAAAAATACAATAAAAACAATAATACAAATACAAATACAAATACAATAAAAATACAATAAAATCCAAGTGGTAGGTGGTTCTTACAGTGACGTTGAATATATTTAAAATATTTTAGATATTTAAGGCGGCTCTAGGGAATCAGCCATCCCCAGGCTTGACCACTTTCCTTTTTGTCCCAGGCAAGATCACAGAGCCAGGTTTTTAATTTTTTCCTGGAATCCAGGAGTGAGGGGGCCTGTCTTATCCCTGGTGGGAGGATGTTCCATAGGGCAGGTGCTACTGCAGAGAAGGCTCGCCTCCGGGACCTCGCTAGATGGAATTCTTTCATAGAAGGGGTTCGCAGCATGCCCTCTCTGCAAGATCGGGTGAGATGGGATGATGTAATGGGGATGAGGCGGTCCCTCAGATAACCTGGTCCCATGCCATGTAGGGCTTTAAAGGTGATAATCAACACCTTGAATTGGACCCGGAAGCAAACTGGTACCCAATGCAGCTCGCGGAGCAAAGGTGTTATATGTGACGATCTTGGTGCACCTAAAACTGCCCGTGTATCCGCATTCTGCACCAGCTGACAGGTCAATGTTGTTAAGGTATGTTTTGGCTAGCTTAGCAAGTCATTCAGTTTAAGGTTCTTTAAAAGATACTGTACTGTACGGGTACTGTAATATATGATATGATTGTATAAAATTGAATTTACATGATTGTAAGCCGATTAGAGCCCTCCATTAGGGAGGGGATAGGTGGGGTATAAAAAATTAAGTAAAAAAAAAAGGGTCTCTCTACTTGAAGTTAAATTGGTGGCCCTAATAAGATCAAACTGCAGAACTTCATCATCCAGGGAAGTCTATAAATAACCCCCCTCCCATTGCAGTGATGGAGGTAGCCAATGGTTAAGAAAAGGCTGCTGTGTTAGTCAACTGGTTAAGACTGCTGAGAAGCTGAGAAATTTACTAGTCTAGAAGCAAGCTGATCCAACCAAACACTGCATTTGAGGGCATACAATCAATGGAAACACAAGAGGGACAGGCCTCTTACTTTGCCACTAGGTCATGGGCCTTCACTTTTTAAAAATATTGTGCTGAAGGGCTGTTCTTCATTAACACTCTGACCCAACTCTGTCTTCCATAGAATACACTTACATACCACACAATAATAATAATAATAATAATAATAATAATAATAATAACAACAACAACAACAACAACACACAAAGATTTCCCCACCACTCCAGCTTCCATGATCTTCTATTGCTCTCAGGCAATTCCACTATCTGTGATGCAGATCAGTACTACAGATGACAAGTTTTTCTCCCTGTTAGAGAAAATGGGCTTAGAACGCGAGCTGCCCATTTGGGAGGAATGTCCAAAATGATTGCAGGGTTGTAAGGTTGTATTGCATGACTTAGACAAATGCTTTTTAAAATCTTCCTCTCCCCTCTGTTTATAATAAATAAAACGCCTATGAGCATAACAAATAAACAGTCTGTACTGCAGGCAGACAGGCATTCATGGTGGGCTGCGTAGATCTGACGCAGCCCAGTCAAGGCCAAAGAAGCATTTTCATTATAACCTTTGCTAATCTGGACTTGAATTTCCATCAGGGTTGCATGAAGCCTTGATATACAATCTGCTGGCCATCAGATAAGTTACAAACAGGGTTTTGAAAGGTTATACTTGAACACACAATAAGAAAGGGTGCCCTGTTCTGTCTACATGCCCTACTAATCAGGCCCAGTTACAAAAGGAGTTTTCATCCAGGTAGAGTCTCAAAGAGCCTGGGAGAGGAGCCTGGGTCTGCCGGCCATATCTGCCTGTCACTCACAACCTTAACGCAGGCAGCCGGATGACCCTGAAGACATGACTAAGGGGAATAAGCAACACTGGCCAAGGACTTCCAAAACTTCATAGTAGGAGGCTTTTCACCTATTAGGCAAAGCCACACAAATAATACACTCCCTCTGACCTTTTTACTCTTATTTCCTGATACTCTTTCACTGTGGATTGTGCAGCCTCCCACTTTCCATGGTGCCTTCTTCTCCCTCAGTGTGAGGTGCTCCTCTCCGATGCCCTAAAACCCCCTTCTCTTAAGTAAATCACAGACACGAGATTTCTAAGTAGCAAAAGGGTTTACTCTGATGCACGAAGGTTTAACACGAACAAAGACTTGAATGGTTTAGCATGGCATACTACAGTATATTTAAACATCCCCTCCCCATTGTCCATGGTTGTCAACACACGTAGCCTGCAGGTTCGCGGGTGCTCATTCCCGGAGCTGTTGAGTTCCACTTCGCACCTCATTGCGGGTGGTTCTTCCTTCCGCGCTGTTGTCTCTTTCACATCAGTTTCTAGCTGCCCTTAATCCCCATCCCTATCGAGTTGAATGGCAGAGGTCTGCTGAACTCTGACACTCAGCCTCTTCACAGCTAAAGGTGTTTCAGGGCCCAGTTCCTAGCATCTTGTAGGCAATAACTGATTTTAACCTCTTGAAGAAGGATTTCAAAAGAGATGGGTCTGGGCGATCTGACCTCTTTAAATTGCCGCTCTTTCTTCTTCAAAAGAAACAAACTCAGGTAAATATAACGCTGCATAGGGAAGCCCAGAACTCTCCTTCGTTATTCTCAGATCTTTCCCATCCTTAGGTTTGAACTCTCATCTGTAGAAAGTACTTGAAAGAGGGTTATGGAATCTGCAGGAAGGCATGAATCTCAATAAAATATAAACTAAATCTGAAAAATAACTTTTCTACTGGTGAGAAATATTCGCATTCTAAAACCGCTGACCAAACTTAAACTCTCATCCTAGTACATCACTGTGTGTGTGTGGGTGGGTGTGGGGTGTACCTGGTTAGAAAAGTCTGTCCCAAATAAACATTGCATTGAAAAGAATTACTGAAATGTGGAATAATCATCAAAAGTACATAACAATCATTATTTGAAACTATATTTCTTCTGGGGTCATTATTCAGGCTTTTTAGAATATTAAAGTACAATTGCTTGCCCTGAATTTGCATTTGATAGGTGACATTTACTTACTTATTTATTTGTTTAATTAATTTTTATCCCACCTTTATTATTTTTATAAATAATTCAAGGCGGCAAACATACCTAATACTCTTTCCTCCTCCTATATTCCCCACAACAGCAACCCTGTGAGGTGAGTTGGGCTGAGAGAGAGCAACAGGCCCAAGATCACCCAGCCGGCTTTCATGCCTCAGGCGGGACTAGAACTCACAGACTCCTGGTTTCTAGCCCAGTACCTTCACCACTAGACCAAACTGGCTCTCATTGACATTCATTGATTAATGTTACTCTTTCAATGTCAGTATCCACTATATGACTTTTATATAATCTTGGCAATCAGCTTAAGAAGGTGTGGCTATTTCAATAATATAGCTTGAAGATCTACTTTTAACCCCTTCTTTTTCTTCTAGCTGTGTGAGCAATCCTGCTGCTATAAGAGTCAGCAAAACAATGCAAGACCTGGAGCACCCAATGAAATATTAATATGAATAATTAAATATAGGTCCAGTGAACATTAGCATTCTATTAATATCGCCAACATAAGCATTTTATTTAAGTTAATGGTGAAAGGGTTTCCACTAGTCTTCCAGGGGATTTCTTGGAGGCTGATTTATTACCTTGCTGGCACACATTAGCTCTTTATTTTTAAACAACACGGCATGGTTGAGGGGATTCGGAACATTCCAGACGAGTGTCTGCAAAAACATCTCTGGATCAGTGGCTGTGATCACGGGCTGGGTAATTGCTTTGATTAGAGCATCCGTCTAAGACAAAGAAAGTGGAGTGCAGTAAGGCAGGCTCTGGTCTCATTTACAGGTCTGGAGATGCATGTAGAAGCTATTACCAGTGGCCTCTGACCCTGGCCACCCTCAGGTGAAACTGCTTTGCCCAGTCACCTCCTGTTAGCTTCAGTCAAATGACTTACTTTGGGGAGCTCTAGCCGCAATGGCGACTCGGTGGCTGTTAATCATCCAGACAATATCAGAACCACAGGCCCAGCCTGGAGCTACGCAGATGCAAAAGCAGACGAATTGGAACAATAATGGATTTTCAAACTTATTACAATGATAGTGTTACTTACAACAAATCTGTCTGCAGATCTATGGCTATGGAGATAAAAGCCTTTGGGATGGAAATGTCAGAGGCTCGAGTTTATTTATGTATAAGGTAACCATAAATAACAGTGGCATATCACTAATTATAGGGCATATTTATTCTGCATAAGTGGCTTCCCACATAGTAGAGTTGTTAAAATGCAGAGGTTTGCTTCAGAAACATTCTGCTTTTACTCGCTGCAGCTAGAATGAGTGCATGGGACTGGTTCTATGAATTGGAGGAAAAAAGGAAAAGAAATAGAAACAGACACATTTTGTTTTATTTCCAAATTATCTGTAACCATGTTGATTTAAAGGATGGGCATAACTACAGCTCTGGAAAAATTCTGAGTTGAGCTGCAAAAAGCCTACTCTTACTTTTCAGCAATTTAAAATGTCTAAAGCTCAATTCCTTTGAAATGTTTAGTTTTTCTTCTTGGCATTGTAGAATAAATGTATATATTATTTTGTGTACATTTGTGTAATTGGGCATATGTAAGAGGCAGAAACTTTGGTAAATTGATGTAAAGCTAAAAACAAAACACTAATACTTGGCAAGAAACACAAAGGTCAGAATTTCCAGCGAGGTAGTATGCTGTGGTATGGTAGCCAGGTGTCTTCCGATACCTTAAAAGCGAAGAGATTTATTATGGATCGAACCATATTTCATCTGACATCTGAAGGATTATTCTCATTATATAAATGTAAAAGGAAGATGATAAAACATTTTTTTTCCTTTAAAACACACACTTGCTCCCAGAAGGTAGTGAGCAAATTTGGGATTATTTTTAAGAATGAATATGTGAGATCTAAATTTTAAAAGTAAAAAACGCTATCTGATTAGATTGATTCTTTAATCCATAAAAGCTTATACCACATGTACAGAAATGGCAAATATTCTAATGCTGGCCCTGAGAAAAAATGCAGTCAAATAAATGAGAATAAAAAACAATTGCTGACAAATCAAGATTTTGCATTCAGGAATAGTTACTAAAAGACAAAGTTGGAGCAATCAGTGTAACCCCAGCAGGTATTTATGTCAGCTACTTAACGGCATGGCCCCACATTTTTGATGAAGGAAAAAGGAAATCCAGTTCAAAATATGCTAAGTTCTCTTTTCATAATGTTGAAAAGAGCCAGCTATAATCAAGATGAGGGTTAGGAAAAATGGGCATTCATGTAAATGGTCTAACAGCAAACCAAGCCATCCTGATTTGGATTGCACAGGAGAAGCAGAGGCTGGGATAATTTTGGAGGAGACATTCAACCCAGGGGGATGGTGCTATGGCTGTGACATTCTCAGCTTGTGGGGTGGGGGGAGGTGTTTGTGCATGGACTTTCTCTTGATTACTCTTTTGGGGATGGTTTATGGCAGAAAGAATTGCACAGTTAATGTAAATCAGTTATTCAGCTCTTGTGCCTTCCCCAAATTGGATTTCCATGTTATTCCAACCCTCAGACAGCTTCTGAACTATTATTTCATTCAGGTTCTTTAAATGCAGTTTTAAAAGTTTGCAGGCATTTAGGGTTTCATTAAAAGAACTTCTTTCATAAAATCAGAAACCAGCCAAACTAGCAACCAAACAAGCATAAAAACAAAGATTCTTGCAGATTATTTATCTTTTGGACAAATAAACATTCTACTTACAGGACCTCAGAAGTGGCTTTTGATTTCTCTGCTGCTTTATGAGTCACACTTGCTTCCTATTTAACCAAAGGTGTTGGTTTTTACACAACAAAGAACATGTTAGCTCCAGAAATGGCCTAATTATATGACATACCAAAAGAGCCTTGGGTAATTTTGTTAGCATCCAATTCCAGATTCCATAGCTTAATCTGAGTTGGAGATAGTAATATAAACAAATTACTAGTTAAATAGAGGTGGTCCAACGTTTCACCTCGGGTTCATAGGAAAGCATATGTGATGATAATAAAACATCCAGCTTACCAGAAATGCTTCCTTTTCTCATCGATTCTTAACCCTGAAATCACTTCAGTTCATACAGTCTGATGAAAGGGCCATTGTTTTGTTATCATTCACACTGCCATTTATTTATTTTATTCTGAAATATATCTAAACTACAGAACAAAATAAAACTGCAATAAAGTCTGTTTTTACACAGTATTGCTAGAGACTGAACATCCCCCCCCCTCTCTCTCTCTCTCATAAAGCAATTAATTGCCATCAGTTTCCAGCAAAAAGATGCAAAGGAAAGAAGCTCTATTTAATCTCAGCCATGGATTTATGAAACATGAAACATACAAATTTATATTAAAACTAAAATAATTCAATTCTGATGTCAAACACATTTATCAGATTTGAACTATTCTGAATCTGAACTTGTCCAAAACTGGCAAATTTATAGTAGGGATCGGTGAATCTGTCAAGTTTAGTTTAGCACAGATTCATATCCTCCCCACCCCACAGTTTTAAATTTTGTAACTTTGTGCATATATTTTTAAAAGAAAATATGCCCTTTTGGGGAATATATGTGAACGTTTTTTCTAATCCACATGCTCTTTTCCTGATATGCAGCTTGCAAGCAGTTTCCTCTAATGTTATGCACTGCATTTTTGATGGTCATTTTCACCAACATATATATCTGGCATGACCTTTCCCCTCCTAATCATAGCTTTTCTCCACATTTTTCCATAATACTGGAATTGGAAAACTCAGGGAAGGATGAACACTGAAGGATATTACATTACAAGTTTCTCCCTCATTTCTAGTTGATAATGGCATTGTTTGTTCTTTTTTTAGTGACAGATTATTTTGAGAAATTATTAAGAGTTCAAACTTCCAGTGGGAACATGGCGGACTGAACAGCTGTGCCCGTGGGCTCAGCAGGCAGAACTGACAACGCAGCAGTTTTTTTGGGCTCAGGCAATTTTTTCCTGAAGCCCAGGACTGTTTTTCCAGAAAAAGGAAAACACCTGGAATCACCCCATCTGTCCTCCAGACGGCTGCTTGCAGATCGCGCTCAACTGGTAAGAGCTAGCTGGGAGGCTGGGATGTCACCATTTCCAAGCCGCACTGTAGCCTTAAAGGGACACTAAGACCGGCCACCCCATTTCTAAATCACTCAATTTTAGGTACGCGTACCCTAAGAGAGGCTTTCTACAGCAAGGAGAAGCGGGTTCTCTTGGTGCTTATCGTTATTTTTGGGATCAATTTTTTAAAAAATTCTTTTTAAGTTTTGGACTTTGTTTTCCATCCAAATATTAAGGAGGATTGAGAGTAAATAATTGTCTCCCTGTTATTATTTTTGTACTAAATTTGAAGATATTAGCATTTTCCTACACGTTGAATCGGCTGTTTTGAACTTTCCATTTTCTGCTTCTACTTTCCCTGGGGAACTGTCTGCATATCTCACTTTCGCTTGTGTAAACACATTCCATAATTCTTTCATATCTTCAACTTTCGCTGGTTAAGCTCCTAGGGGGCGCCATAATCTACTGTGTGAGACATGGAGGATTTTAAACAGACTCTCTGACTTCCACCGAGATTTTAAACAGATTCTTTCTGATTCCTACCAGGTTTTTATGCAAGTCATTCAGGACATTGTGGAAAATATGAGATCTAAAATGTGTCATCTGGTTGGGGATGTCGTGAAAGAAATTGAGGAATTTAACAGCGACAGAAATGTCTCTTCTAAGAGTGAGATCGGGACTTCTGTTGAAATGCTGGATGAAGATCAGATAATCGAGTTGAAGAAATTAAAGGGAGAGATCGAGTTGCAAGCCATAAGTGAAATTGATCTTCTGATGGAACGCCATGGAAAAGAAGGGGTTATTGTGTATGGGAGGTCTCCTGAAGAGGTCAGAGTTTTTGAGGGGGGCAGTTGGGCTGTTCGATTTTTTAAAGAAAAAAGCTCTGTGTACATTGTGGGGATATGTAAATGCTCTGGTTTATTTTGAAGTGGGATAAGGATTTAAGAATATTTATCTGGACTGCTTTTAGGGTTTGGCTGATTTCATTTATCTTTAACGATTTGAATTAAGATTAATAAGGTATAATAAAATTGTTGTATTATCACATACAATGGCAGACAATTTATATGTTTTTAGTTTGATTTTTATTATAGTAGACAGGAATGTGTAGAATAGTAGTAGGAAGGAAATAATTAAATATATGTTATATTTGGGGGGGAAGTTGATTAGGAGAGAGAGGGAGAGAGAGAGAGAGAGAGAGAGAGAGAGAGAGAGAGAGAGAGAGAGAGAGAGAGAGAGAGAGATTCTTTTAATATAAAGAGGAGGGAGCAACTGTATTTAGTGATTTTTATAATGTGCCAGTGGAATGATTTATAGCAGGGCTTTCCAAAGTGCCGCCGCTGGCGACACACCAGTGGTGGCGGCGGCGGCAGCGTGGCGGTGGTGCACACGCGCACGGCGGCGGTGCGGGGGGGTGCACATGCACGGCGGCGGCGCGGGGGGCGTGCGGTGGTGCGTGCGTGCACAGTGGCAGCGGCACTGGCGGCGGCAGCCTCCGCTAAAACGCGGAAGCACTGATGCTGCACCACTGCCGCTGCTGCCGTGCACGCGTGCGCCGCCGCTTCCGGGTGGTGTGGCGACACACCACGCTGTGTGTGGCGGCACAAAAGTGTGTCGCGACACACAGTTTGGAAAGCTCTGTTTTATAGAAATAATGTAATTTTGGTTTAATTTAGAGTAAGGGATTGATTATGGAAAATTGTTGTATATCCTTGCTGTTAAAAGTTGGAAGTCACCTCTTTTTGTAATTTTGAAAAATTTTCTCTTGTGTTTCTACATTGTTTTAGTTTCTTCTTTTTTTCTTTGTAGTTTTTTGTTTTTCTGTAGCTTTTATCTTTGCTTGAAACTTAATAAAATTCTTAGATAAAAAAAGGGGAAATTATTAAGAGTTCCACTGAATGCGGTGATTTATTCATTATAAAGGGGTGTAGGCCCAAGAATCTCTGCCAGCCCCACATTTTCTGTGACCTGAGAGCACAAGCAGGATGGCTTAATTTGCAATTGTCACCTGATGCATAATTCCTTGCAGATGCTTGATTTGTCTATAGAGGTAATAGCATACTTGTTAGTCTCTCCTCAGTAATGGTAAGGGAACAGTGATAGAAAAGCCAAACGACACAACTAACACTACAGTTGTTTCATGCATCAGAACTCCCGCTTCTCAAACGTAGTGTGATGATGAATCACACTTCAGGGTGCTGAGAATGCATTCTATTAACAGGTTTGCTTTTCCATCACATTAAGCAGTCTACGATTAAAATAGCTTCTTTCTGCTAGTATCATGGAGGTAGTATTGCTACTACAGGAGTGGCAATGCTCCAAACTGCTATCTAGTAAAAAACAAAAAAACAAAGCTAGAAAGGCTTTGGGGTTTTCTGCTTATTGCGACTCTAAAAATATGTTAATTTACATTGCAGCATATAAAGTCAAATTGTTTTAAAGCTTATTTTTATGTCCCTATCCTACTTGTTGCAGTGTTTTTGCTGGTGAAGCAGATCTTTGCTGCAGTAATGCTGTAGCTTCTTGATTTATGTTTAATTCTGGTGTCTATTACCAATTTACTGATTTTGCTTGTTGTGTAAAAACTAGTTCTGTTTTAAGCACTAAGATCCATGGCACAGCGAACCTCAGGTTCAAACTGTGCAAGTGTTTTATGTTTTTGATTAACCTGTATCACATTTACACTGTTTCAATGGTATAAGAAAATTGATTAGATTATAAATACTTTTGATTAGAACTATTATCAGAAAAAAACACATCAGAAAAAAGCTGATTAAATCACAAGTAAATTAAACACGGACCACCATACTGTTCCTTGGCTACAATTCTGGATATATGAGCCACAGCATTCATAAACTCTTCTCCCCCACTGTCCACCCCAACCCAAATAAGTGATGCTTATTTATTTAATAAATCCAAGCCTGAGAAAATCCCTGATTTTATAAAAACAACAAAGAAACTACCGTATTTTCCAGCGTATAAGACGACTTTTTAACCCAGGAAAATCTTCTCAAAAGTCGGGGGTCGTCTTATACGCCGGGTGTCGTCTTATACGCCGGAAAATACGGTACTCGCCATATAAGACCTCTCCTGGCCAAGTGCAGCCGCTCGCCGGAACGCAGCCCCCAGGGAAGAGCAGGAGGACGAGCGCGGGAGAAATGCGGGGAGGGGGGAGCGAGCTCCGTTCCCTCGGAGCAGCCTTGGGAAGGGAGGGGGCAAAACGCAGTGGCTCCACGATGGGCTCCAAAGTCGCCCACAATGCTCAATGGGCGCCTCGCTTCGCCTCGCCTCGCCTTCCCTTCCCCTCCCAGCCGCGCTTTAAATGGAGCCGCGGCTGGGAGGGGAAGGGAAGGCGAGGCGAGGCGAAGCGAGGTGCCCGTTGAGCGTTGTGGGCGACTTTGGAGCCCGTCATGGAGCCACTGCGTTTTGCCCCCTCCCTTCCCAAAGCTGCTCCGAGGGAACGGAGCTTGCTCCCCCTCCCCGCGTTTCTCCCGCGCTCGTCCTCCTGCTCTTCCCTGGGGGCTGCG